>WAAF01014735.1:183679-193726 GCA_013400475.1 Tricholaema leucomelas | reverse complement strand
ACCTCCCTCGTCCTACTGGCCACACTGTTCCTGATCCAGGCCGGGATGCCATTGGCTCTCCTGCCCACCTGGGCACACTGCTGGCTCATCTTCAGCCTACTACCTACCAGTACCCCCAGGTCCCTTTCCTCCTGGCTGCTCCGAGAAGTATTTGTTTCTTCCAAATCAATTTCCATCTGAACAAGGCCATTCTTTAGCACTTCCTCATTTCTGCTGGCAAGAACCAGCAGCCCAAATGAACAGAAGTAATAACACAGAGAGCAAGCAAGGGTGATGCTTATGTCCAAGCACAATCTAACATAGCTGCAAAACACCATAAAGGGCTCATCTCTTCTGAAGTCACTGCTCTGAACGTTGTAAAACAGCATTTGCAGTCTCTGACTGTACTTGACCCAAATGTTAGGGAAGGCTAATAGCAACAAGTCAAAGTGCAATCCCACCAGGCATGGTCAGATTAAGCAATAAAAACATCGAGCCATGCTCTTCCCAGGTTTACTACACAAAGTAACATTTTGCCTTTTTACAAGTAGCTTTCCCTAAAGAACTTCCAATTAATGTGTTAGCCAATCAATTATGGTTCTCAGTGATTATCACACACCCACTCCTTCATTCTCCCCTAGAAACTGTTGGATGCAGTCATTGGCACAGCCACAGCACTGATCAGCCACTGGACCCCTTACAAACTCTGGAGCTTGTAGCTTAATGCAGCTACCACAGGCTTAACTCTGCCTTGCAGGAAGAAAAGAAGAAAAAAAGTTTTCTTCTCTTTCTGCAGACAACCCAGTGATAAAACTATCCTTACAAGCATGATGTTCAGTACTAGAGAACTGTAGTTTCTCCAAATTCTCTTAAGGACCAACATAAGTGGTCACTTCCACAGTCAATATTGTTGCAAAGCCAAAATAAAGCTTATGCTAAGAATGAAAGCAGCTGCCACGGGCAGTAAGTCTGCCCAAACAGTATATAATAAACTAACAAATAAAATAAGGGATGGAAAGGGCACAGTAGATTCCAGGAAAAGTTGCTCCTAATGTAGGAACCAAAACAGTTGTTAATGTCTAATTCTATGGGGTATTTACTGCTACATACTGGAGGTACCTCATGGAATAAAGGATGCAACAGAACTCCATGTAACTATGGATGTGTGGAGCACTCACTGGATAAGGAATTGGCTGGATGGTGGCATGCAGAGAGTGGTGATCAATGGCACAATGTCCACCTGGCGACCAGTGACAAGTGGTGTTCCTCAGGGGTCAGTGCTGGGACCAGTGCTCTTTAACATCTTTGTCAGTGATATGGACAGAGGAATTGAGTGCACCCTCAGCAAGTTTGCAGATGACACCAAGCTGTGTGGCACAGCTGACTTGCTGGAGGGCAGGGATGCCATCCAGAGGGACCTGGACAGGCTGGAGAGGTGGGCCCAGGCCAACCTCATGACGTTTAACAAGGCCAAGTGTAAGGTCCTGCACCTGGGTCGGTGCAATCCCAGGCACAGATACAGGCTGGGTGGTGAATGGCTGAGAGCAGCCCTGAGGAGAAGGACCTGGGGGTCTGGGTCGACGAAAAGCTCAACATGAGCCGGCAGTGTGCACATGCAGCCCAGACAGCAACCCTGTGCTGGGCTGCATCAAGAGCAGTGTGGCCAGCAGGGCAAGGGAGGGGATTCTCCCCCTTTACTCTGCTCTCCTCAGACCCCACCTGGAGTACTGTGTGCAGTTCTGGAGCCCCCAACACAAGAAGGACATGGAACTGCTGGAGCGGGTCCAGAGGAGAGCCACGAAGATGATCAGAGGGCTGCAGCAGCTCTGCTATGAGGACAGGCTGAGAGAGTTGGGGCTCTGCAGCCTGGAGAAGAGAAGGCTTCGAGGAGACCTTAGAGTGGCTTTCCAGTATCTGAAGGGAGCCTACAGGAAGGCTGGGGAGGGACTATTGACAAGGTCTAGTAATGTCAGGACGAGGGGGAATGGGTTTAAGCTGGAAGAGGGGAGATTTAGACTGGATGTTAGGAGGAAGTTCTTTACAGTGAGGGTGGTAAGACACTGGCACAGGTTGCCCAGGGAGGTTGTGGATGCTTCCTCCCTGGAGGCGTTTAAAGCCAGGCTGGATGAGGCCTTGAGCAGCCTGCTCTAGTGGGAGTTGTCCCTGCCTATGGCAGGGGGTTGGAGCTGGATGATCCTTGAGGTCCCTTCCAACCTAAACCATTCTATGATTCTATGATTCTATGTCATTTTTGTCTGACTCCTAGAAATAGCAAAGCAGTAAGTCTATGCAGCACCTTGGGACAAGCAGTGATCTAAAGAATATCTATTCCAACCTTATTTGTACATATGGTATTACAAAATTAGGAGACACCTAAAAGGTGCTTGTCAGACAAAACATTTGGAACAAAATACATACAATTGTCAGGGCTGGAAGTGACCTCAAGGATCATCTAGTTCCAACTCTCCTGCTATGGGCAGGGACACCTCACACTAGATCAAGTTGCTCACAGCCCCATCCAGCCTGCCCTTGAAGACCTCCAGGCATGGGCCTTCCACCACCTTCCTGGACAACCAGTTCCAATGTCTCACCACCCTCACGGTGAACAACTTCTTCCTAACATCCAATCTGAATCTACCCTCTCCTAGTTTTGCTCCATTCCCCCCAGTCCTATCTCTACCTGACATCCTAAGAAGTCCCTCCCCAGCTTCCCTGTAGGCCCCCTTCAGATACTGGAAGGCCACAATAAAGTCTCCTCGGAGCCTTCTCTTCTCCAGACTGAAGAGCAAATGTTAGCAAGCACATAAAAGCACAGCTGAAAGCTTTTTTTGCAGTGACAGAGAGGAAGAGGAGATTTTTGCTCCACTCTCCCAGACTGCACACGGATACAGAGCCCTCAAGCTGTTCCCAAGACCAGAGCCCCCTATATTAAAACTCCCTTCAGCAAACGCTCTCCACAGCTATGAAATAGGATATATGCAGGATGCATCATCACTCGGGATTAACGTTTCCTCGGGGAACTGCTGCACATGGCGCTCACTGCTATGCTTATTTCAAGAGCCAACCTCAGGAAATGAGTAAGGAGGTGATTCTTCTGAATTTGGGAGCAGAGAACACACATGTCTGGTCCCAGAGCAAAAGAAGGCCCTTTGATATGCAAAAAAAGGCCAAAGATCTGTGTAGCTTTGGAATTTAAACAGGTAAACTATGTGTGGATCCTGATGAACCACAACAGCCAAAGAAGAACTAGCACACTGTTATCAAACAGCTGCAGCTCTGTTCCACCAGCTAAAAAACCTCTGAGAGTTCTGCATTATCCATCTATCAGCCCTCAGAGACAGCATCTAAAGGACAGCCAAGATAAAGCAAAACCTCACCCTGATTTCATTTGTTTCTGAGGAAAGGAAGTGAGTGAGAGGGAGGAAGCTCTAGATAGAGCAAACAGAAACAAGAAAAGCCAAGGCCAGATGTGTTGAGAAAGCAGAGAGGAGTGAACAGGTTACCTCTGAAGGCTGATCCAGGAGAAAGATGTGGAGGAAGCTGACCAGCTGAGAACTTGCATGGAGACTTTGACAAAGCAAAGGTGCTGCTGTCCTTTCAGTATGAGATACCTCTGTACAATACAAATTGCTCCAGAAACATACTGCATTAGAATAGAATAGAATAGAATCAACAAGGTTGGAAGAGACCTCCCAAGATCATCCAGTCCAACCTATTACCCAGCCCTATCCAGTCAACTAGACCATGGCACTAAGTGCCTCATCCAGTCTTTTCCTGAACACCTTATGCTTTAAGTAGACATTTGTGAGTGATTTAGATTCTATTGTTTGAGAGTGACTGAATCACAGAACTGATTGCTTTTCAGGATCATAGANCTGGGGAGAAAAAAAAGGCGGGGGGAGCAGATTTAAGTGGTCTTTGCCCTAATATTCAAGGAGTCTTAACCCAAACAAGAAATAGAAACAGACACAACATTGCATTCCTGCCCCAGGAAGGCTGAGAATGCCACATTAACCACTTCAGATTCTGGAAAGGTAAACTTAGGTGGTGGAGGAGATATTAAAAAATCCTCACTTCATGTCTCCACAGCCTACATGAGGAATACAAAGGCCTAGACAAGGAATCTTCCCACCAGAACTAAACGAAAAGTTAAATACACAACTGGCATTTCTAATATGAGGTTAGTTGGCTTCTTTGAGGATGGCATCAAGGTGATACATCCAAGAGCATGCAGAAGATCATTTATCACCACAGACAAAAAACCTAACAGACTTCATAACTGAATAAAGCAAACGGATGTTAAAGGCATCACAAATTACTTTTTAATTGGTATTCCTTACAGTGCAACAAAATCAAACTTGAGGATAGAATTAAAAATGCTGGCAAGACAGAGGCAAAACAGACCATAGGCATCCCCCATCAAGAGGTACATCAAGTATATAATCAGCTAGTATGTAGCATACAAGTAACAAATACAGTCACAAACCAAGTGGTGATTCTGAGGTCAGCACAAGAAACATTCCTATTTTTGAAGAAGGATCTTTGTTTGTTTGCTACAAACTCCTCAAATACCTTTAAAATTCATATCAAACTGCCTGATGCCTCAGGTAGGTAGGGTAGAGTGCACTATGTGCACATGTGGACACTCATGTGCATAAAACCCAGCTCACAGAAATACAGAATGGTCCAGGTTGGAAGGGACTTCTCCAAAGNCTATGAGTGAAGTAGACATCATTCTGTTTTCCTTTTCACAGCCTGTAAGCTACTTCTTCTCACCAAAACATTCTAGCTAGCTTCAAACTAGCACACTCAGTTTGAGTATCTCTAGGGATGCAGCCCCAAACATCCTCTTGGGCAACCTGTTCCAGTGTTGCACTACTCTCACGGTAAAGAACCTGTTCCAACATCCAATCTAAATCTGCTCTTCTCTAGTTTGAAACCACTGCCCTTTATCCTGTCACTGCAGGCCTTTGCAAATTGTCTCTCTGCATCCTTCTTGCAGGCCCCCTTCAGATACTGGAAGGTCATTATCAGGTCACCCCAGAGCCTCCTCCAGGCTGAACAACTCCAGCTCCCTCAGCCTGTCTTCATAGCAGAGGTGCTCCAACCCCCTGACCATCTCACAGCCCTCAAAGTAAGTGTCAGCTTCGTCCCTTCTGTGTTCACACACACAGAGATACTGAATTCAGATCTTCCCCGAGCCTAGAAACAAACAGTTGACCTCCCCTACACTGGGTCAACAGAGACTTATTTCAGTGAAAATAAATACAACCTTTTCACCTTTTCAGCACATTTCACAAGTACAATTAAGGCACAGCTACCAGATAGAAATCATAACAAAGAAGGGTTGTGCTGTACTGCATTTCTTGAAGGCAAAAGCATCACAGCTCATCTGACACAGGATGACTCAACTATCAACTCCAGGATTATTCTGCAATACCCAAAACCACCAGAAGATTTTTTCCATATTGTAGCAATGTCAGAACTAGAGCAAACTACTTTCCTCCTGTAACTGAAATATCATACCATAAGAAAACTTAGAAAGCATTGCAGGGAGGTGGCAGTGGAGTCACCATCCCTGGAGGTGTTAAAAACCCACACAGAAATGGCACTTTGGGACGTGATTCAGTGGGCATAGTGGTGCGGGGATGATGGTTGAACTCGATCTTAAAGATCTTTTCCAACCTTAATAATTCTGTGCTTGGGCTATACTTACAAAATGTGGGGGTGCTGGTGGATCAGAAGCTCAACATGAGCCGGCAGTGTGCACTTGAAGCCCGGAGGGACAACCAGAGCCTGGGCTGCATCAGGAGAAGTGTGGCCAGCAGGTCGAGGGAGGTGAATCTCCCCCTCTACTCTGCTCTGGTGAGACCCCACCTGGAGTACTGCATCCAGTTCTGGAGCACCCATTACAAGAAGGATGTGGACATGCTGGAGTGTGTCCAGAGAAGGGCCACTGGGATGATCAGAGGGCTGGAGCAGCTCTGCTATGAGGACAGACTGAAGGAGTTGGGGCTGTTCAGTCTGGAGAAGAGGAGGCTCCCAGGTGACCTCCTTGGGGGCTTCCAGTATCTGAGGGGGGCCTACAAAAAAGCTGGGGAGGGACTTTTCAGGATATCAGGGAGTGACAGGACTAGGGGGAATGGAGCAAAGCTGGAGATGGGTAGGTTCAGGCTGGATGTGAGGAGGAAGTTGTTCACCATGAGTGTGGTGAGAGCCTGGAATGGGTTGCCCAGGGAGGTGGTTGAGGCCCCATCCCTGGAGGTGTGTAAGGCCAGGCTGGATGAGGCTGTGGCCAGCCTGATCTAGGGTAGGGTGTCCCTGGGCCTGGCAGGGGGATTGGAACTAGATGATCCTTGTGGTCCCTTCCAACCCTGACTGATTCTATGAGTCCATGTCCAGATATCACACTTGACTGAAGCTTACCAGGTACTGATAGCTGTTCTTTCCTCAGCACCCAGGAAAATCCCATATTTCACAGAAACAGCAGAGTGCTTTCAGCTCTCTGAACAAGCAAATCTATTCCCGCCTGGGGTTCACGGCAGTCTCAGCTAATCATGCTTCTGGCCACTGCAGTCCTCTTCTTCTCTCAATCTGGATCTTGGTCCCAGACCTCCTCAAGCAAAATTAACTGCTCCAGCACACTAAACCAGCAACATTCCAAGCACTAGATCTAATCACGTAACTTTTGTCAGGTTAGATTTCTGTGGGCTTTGGGTGCTGGAATACTTAAGTGCTGGTCTAGGGAGTTCCTCAGCCCAGGAGGAGAGGACACCCAGTGAGTAGATCAGGCTGCTGCCACAGCCAGCCAGAATGAGCTTGAGAGAACAACAAGCGTGCTGGAGGAAAGGGTCACTTACGCTGACTCAGACATTTTGGAAGGAGAAAGGAAAATGGAGGACCTAGATGTCTGGCTCTGCTCAGTCCTCTGCTCTGCAGGACTTCTTCTGTTTTCTTAAACTGACAAGATGTATAAGGAGGCCCAGGCCAACCTCATGAAATTCAACATGGCCAAACATAAGGTCCTGCACCTGGGTCGGTGCAATCCCAGGCACAGATACAGGCTGGGTGGGGAATGGCTGAGAGCAGCCCTGAGGAAAAGGACCTGGGGGTCTGGGTCCACGAGAAGCTCAACATGAGCCTGCAGTGTGCACATGCAGCCCAGACAGCAACCCTGTGCTGGGCTGCATCAAGAGAAGTGTGGGCAGCAGGGCAAGGGAGGGGATTCTCCCCCTTTACTCTGCTCTCCTCAGACCCCACCTGGAGTACTGTGTGCAGTTCTGGAGCACAAGAAGGACATGGAACTGCTGGAGCGGGTCCAGAGGAGAGCCACGAAGATGATCAGAGGGCTGCAGCAGCTCTGCTATGAGGACAGGCTGAGAGAGTTGGGGCTCTGCAGCCTGGAGAAGAGAAGGCTTCGAGGAGACCTTAGAGTGGCTTTCCAGTATCTGAAGGGAGCCTGCAGGAAGGCTGGGGAGGGACTACTGACAAGGTACTGTAATGACAGGACGAGGGGGAATGGGTTTAAACTGGCAGAGGGGAGATTTAGACAGGATGTTAGGAAAGGGTTCTTTCCAGTCAGGGTGGTGAGACACTGGAACAGGTTGCCCAGGGAGGTTGTGGCTGCTCCCTCCCTGGAGGTATTTGAGGCCAGGCTGGATGAGGCCTTGAGCAACCTGTTCTAGAGGGAGGTGTCCCTGCCTATGGCAGGGGTTGGAACTGGCTGAGCTTTGAGGTGCCTTCCAACCTAAACCATTCTATGATTCTATGGTATTACTATAACAAATTCAGTGCTTGTGTCAGGCCAAGAAGGGTATCTGCCGTTAAGTGGCTGGGGAACGAACAGCAGTGGCAGCACAAGAACACCTTCTAAATTCCTTATGTAATGAGCTGAATTGGAGTGTGTCCAGCAGATCAACTATTCATCTTGAATACTGTGTTCAGTTTTGGGCTCCCCAGTTGAAGAGGGACAGGGATCTGCTGGAGAGGGTCCAGCGGAGGGCTAGGAGGATGATCAGGGGACAGGAGGGCATGGCTGATGAGGAGAGGCTGAGGGACCTGGGGCTGCATAGTCTGGAGAAGAGAAGACTGAGAGAGGATTTGATAAATGCTTATAAGTATCTGATGGCTGGTCAGGAGTGGGGGGACAGGCTCTGCTCACTTGCTCCCTGGGATAGGACAAGGAGCAGTGTGTGTAAGTTGCAGCAAAAGAGCTTCCACCTCAACACAAGGGGGAACTTCTTTACTGTGAGGGTCCCAGAGCACTGGCACAGGCTGCCCAGAGAGGTTGTGGAGTCTCCTTCCCTGGAGACTTTCAAGGCCTGTCTGGATGTGTTCCTCTGTGATCTGTGTTAGATAGTATTGTCCTGCTGTGGCAGGGGGGTTGGACTGGACGATCTCCTTGGGTCCCTTCCAACCCCTAACATCCTGTGATCCTATTTACTACAACAGTTTTACAGAACTGCATCAGCACTTTTAACTTTAAACCTGAAAATGCAACAGCAGGTGTTTAAAAACAAAAACCACAACATAAAATCCTATGAAAAGCAACCTCCCCACATAGCTCAAAAAAAGAAGCAATTAGGACTTGTATTTTTTCCAATACCATCAAGGGCACTGGAAAATTGCAGAGAAAATAAGATGATTGCCAGGAATCATGCTCTTTTTGTAGCTGAAAGGATGGGGAAGAAGTGGGAGGAGAACTCCCTATCTTCCATGCCGTGTAGATCATTTTCCAGTTGAATTGTCATTGCAATGCTTTTACTTCTGAGCTTACCACACAATTGCAGGGACATGAACTGCTATCGAACCTTCCAAATACAGCTCAGGTTTTCAGCCCAGAACTACATAGAATCATAGAATCAATGAGGTTGGAAGAGACCTCCAAGATCATCCAGGCCAACCCAGTACCCAGCCCTGTCCAATCAACTAGACCATGGCACCAAGTGCCTCATCCAGGCTTTTCTTCAACACCTCCCTGGTGTTGAAGGGACAGCAACTCCACCACCTCCCTGGGCAGCCCATTCCTCTTCTGCAGGCTGATTCCTTTTCATAGCCTATAACCTAATTCTCCTCACCAAAATCTTCCAGCTAGCCTCAAACTAGCACAAGATGCTACTTCTGAAGGTCACCACGCTGACTATTTAACATGTCATTCTAACTCCCCTTTTTGCCTCAAACACAGCTCTGCATGAAATTCTACCTTTGCAAATGGAGAACACCACAAAACTATTACTTAGATTGGAACAGGTTGAATTCAGAAATCAAAATGAACTGCTTGTGACAGTTCACAAGGTGAGTTCAGAGGGCTGGCCAGGCGGGTTAGGAAGCAGAAGGATTAGTCACACAGGCAGCTCCAAAGACAGAGAGCAAACAACTGTCTTATCTATGTTTGTGTTCTTGTTCTTACACATCTCAGCAAGCCCATGAGTGCAGTAGTTGTCTCCATTATTTCCTTTGCACAGCCTACAATCTAGTTCTTCTCACCAAAATATCCCAGCTAGGCGCAAACTAGCACAGTACATACGCTGGAGTGAAAGCCAAGACTCCATGAGCATAGCTAGAATTTGCCTGTTTTCATGTTACTGTTTTCCAAGTTCTGATTGTTTAAACTGTTTAATTCTGTGCAATTACTTCCTGTTGACTGAAAAGCCAAGGAATCTCAGGGAATTTCTCTGATTTTTGAGTATTACTAATTAAAAAAAAATCAATATTCATACAGAAATTAATACTCATAGTTCATAACCATTATTACTTTCCAATACAACTTTCAAAACCCAAACTGTTTCATTTGTGACACCAAACACAGCATTCCAGCAAAAAAAAAACCCAACCCAACAACCCAATCATTTTTAAAACCTGAACTTTTCATCTAACTGCATCTTCATGAAGGGTTTTTTGCTCTTCTGTTTGTTTTACAAGTTCTACTGCAACAGCATGTAGGAAACGATGCAGTTGTGGAACATCTGATGAGGAAAAATAGGAATGTGTTTGGCATATTTTTTAGGTTGATTCTATGATTTTAGAATAGAATAGAATAGAATAGAATAGAATAGAATAGAATAGAAT
>WAAF01014735.1:140210-182959 GCA_013400475.1 Tricholaema leucomelas | reverse complement strand
GGGAATTGTGTTTGTATTACCTTTTTTACCTTGTCTATTTCTGTCTATAACTGTATATACTGTAAATATCTGCTTGTAAATTGTGCCAGCTGTAAATATAAGCTTCATTCAAATTTCCAGAGCCGACTGAGTCTAGTCTGGGTGATTTCTAAAAGTGGGGGGGGGCGGGGGACACCCAAACCATCACAGGAATTCATATTCATGAGGATTTCTACATTCTCCTCTATTTCCTCTTGTCCAGTATTCACCTTTACATCAGGCTTTCTGTGCCACAGATATCACTTGAGTCATCTCTTCTGGTTGAAAATGTGTATTTATTTTAATTGGATCTGAAAACTTGTTTGAGGGGTGGCAGGAGGAAACTGTTCTTATTTCCTGCTATAGTTCTCTCAACATCTAATTACACCCATAAAGAGAAACAATAGAGAGGCTGTGTGTTATTCAGCTGAATGTGGTTAATTACACAATTCCCTGTATGCATGCAAATACATCAGAACCTCACAACTGATACAGCACCCACACGGCACGCTGATCAGCTCTGTCATGCTCTGAGATCACATATGGTACCCTCTAGATAGAAATATACTTACTGTAAAAGGTTTCTAGTTCACAAGGAAAGAAAAGAAAAAGGTGGAAAATGCATCACAGCTGGAACTATTCTAAACATTAGAAATACCTGGATTTTCCACAGAATTCTTGGCAATGTGAATTATTTGTTCAATATCTTTATCAACAATCTGGATGAGAGCACTGAGTGTACCCTCAGCAACAAAACTGAGGGGGGAAGGTGGCCAACAGCCTGTCAGGCTGTGTTGCCATTCAACGAGATCTGGGCAGGCTGAGTGCTGGACAAGGGCTAACCACATGAAGTTCAATAAGGACAACAGCAGGCTCCTCCATCTGGGGAGGAATAACAACAGGCACCAGTACAGCTTGGGGGCTGTCCTATTGGAAAGCAGCTCCATGAAGAAAGACCCTGGAGTCTTGGTGAACAGCAAGCTCCGTATGGGGCAGCAATGTGCCCCTGTGGCCATGAGGGGCAAATGACATCCTGGGGTGCATCAGGAAAAGTGTGGCCAGCAGGGCTAAGGAGGTTCTTCTCCCCCTCTAATCTCTCCAGGTGAGACCACATCTGGAATACTGTGTCCAGTTTTGGGCTCCTCAGTTCAGGAGAGACAGGGATCTGTGGGAAAGAGTCCAGTGGAAAGCTACGAGGATGACTGGGGGGACTTGAGCATCTCCCCTATGGAGACTGAGAAACCTGGGGCTGTTTAGTCTGGAGAGGAGAAGACTCAGAGGAGATCTGATCAGTGTGTACAAATATCTGAGGGGTGGGTGGCAAGTGGAAGGAGGCCAATCTCTTTTTGGTGGTCAGCAGTAATCAAAAAAGGAGCAACAGCTATCAACTGGAACACAGAAGGATTCACCTCAACATGAGGAGCAACTTCTTTACTGTATGGGTGACAGAACACTGGAACAGGCTGCCCAGAGAGGTTGTGGAGTCTCCTTCTCTTGAGACTTTTCCAAACTTGCCTGGCTACACTCCTGTGTGAATGACCTCAGGTGATCCTGGTTGCAGGGGCATTGGACTTGATGATCTCTGGAGTTCCCTTCCAGCCTCTAAGGTTCTGTGATTCTGTAATTAATTTCTCACAACTAGACACATACCTTCTTACTGAAACACCCTTCTCCATACTTTCAAAGTAGATAGTACTGTGGAGAGATCTCTTTGTGTACCATGAAACACTAACAGGAGTCAAACCAAACACTTCACTTCCAACAGTTTCAAAAGATTTGGGTCACATCAGAATGGAATAAAAGGCACCAGCCCCATTTTTTTGCAAGTCACAGTCACTGCCCAGCATCAGGTTTCTGCAAGTCAGATTCTTTGCCTGGATACTCCTGAGGACACAGAAATGGTCTTTTAAATGTCCTGCATCTGGGTCAGAGCAATCCCAAGCACTGATACAGGCTGGGCAGTGACTGGCTGGAGAGCAGCCCTGCGGAGAGGGACTTGGGGGTGCTGGTGGACAAGAAGCTCAACATGAGCCAGCAGTGTGCACTTGCAGCCTGGAGGGACAACCAGAGCCTGGGCTGCATCAGGACAAGTATGGCCAACAGGGCCAGGGAGGTGATTCTCCTCCTCTACTCTGCTCTGGTGAGAAGGATGTGGACATGCTGGAACGTGTCCAGAGATGGGCCATGAGGTTGATCGGAGGTCTGGAACACCTCTGCTATNGTTCAGTGGGAAGTAATCATCAGTTGGGCACTGCAGAGTAATAGCTCTTAATGACAGCTTAAATGTCAGCAGTGCCTGTCCCAAGAAGCACATGTTCTTGAGAAAAGACAGAGAGCTCAGCACTCAGAGAATAGCTTTTCTAAGGCCAGATTTTTCAATAATAAGGTCATAAAGGGGAAAAAAAATCAGAATTAAAAAAAAAAAAATCAGAGTACCAACCAGGTTGGAAGAGACCTCCAAGATCATCCAGGCCAACCTAGCATCCAGCCCTACCCAATTAACTAGACCATGGCACTAAGGCTTTTCTTCAACACCTCCAGGGACAGTGACTCCAACACCCCCCTGGGCAGCTCATTCCAATGCCAATCACTCTCTCTGCCAACAACTTCCTCCTAACATCCAGCCTAGACCTCCTCCAGCACAACTTGAGACTGTGTCCCCTTGTTCTGTTGCTGGTTGCCTGGCAGAAGAGACCAACCCCCACCTAGCTACAGCCTCCCTTCAGGTAGTTGTAGGCAGCAATAAGGTCACCCCTGAGCCTCTTCTTCTCCAGGCTAAACATCCTCAGCTCCCTCAGCCTCTCCTCACAGGGCTTTGTTCCAGGCCCTTCACCAGCTCTGCCTCCCTTCTCTGGACATGTTCCATTATCTCAACATCTCTCTTGAACTGAGGAGCCCAGAACTGGACACAGTACTCAAGGTGTGGCCTTGAGTTTTGAGTACAGGGGAAGAATAACCTCCCTCGTCCTACTGGCCACACTGTTCCTGATCCAGGCCAGGATGCCATTGGCTCTCCTGGCCACCTGGGCACACTGCTGGCTCATCAATATTAAGTGACGCTGCCTGTGTTCCTCCTTCTATAAACAGTCAAAGCAACGTTTCAGAGGCTTAGCATGAAATAACCTGAGCTCAGATGAGTCACTGTGGTTAGCCAGTGTGGATAATTTATAAAGCAGAGGCAGACATTAAGAGGAACAGTCTTGATGCTGGATGATCATATGATGGCTTCTGGAAAGAGTTAAGCACCCTCCCTGACTATTGAGTTGGAATAGTAGGAAGTCTGCTTAGAAACACAGTGTTAAGAGAGAAGGAGGAATGTGTGCAAGTTGGAAGGAAGAAGATGGATCAGCTGAGAAAAGAAACAGCAGAACTTAGCCCTGTCTTTGAAGCTGACCCTGCTCTGAACAAGTGGCAGGACCATGTGACTCCAAAAGTACTAGCCCACCTATTTTTTTCTGTGGTTTTAAGGAAAGGTCTTAACGTAGGAAGAACATCATAAAAGCACCACTATCTTCATTACTAAAGGAAATCTTATGCTGAAAAAAGAAGCTTCAGCTCAGAGAGTAAGTCCCTGGCACCTAGGGAAAGCATGTGATGAAATGAGAGCAAAAGAACCTGCAAAAGAGAAGATAGATGTCTTTTGGCAGCCTAATGCTTTGCTTTTGTTTAAACTAGCTAAAAGTGAGTAATTTAGCTTCAATAGCACAGTGAATAACTGCTATTGCTACAGAGTTTTAACCTTTACCCATTCAATTAATGTTAGACCTTAAAAGCTCTTCTCAAAGGAAAAAAAAAAGTCTTGCATAGAAACTATGGAAAGATGATATTCATGTTCCTGATATTCCCACATACTGGGGGGAAAAAGAGAAAGAAATACATCCCCTGAGGTTTTAGAACTGTAAAAAACACTCAGAATTTTTGTTTGTGCAATTGAAGCTCATTTCCTTCCGCCATGAAAAGCTGCACAAAGCCAAAGGTGGCAGATCAACATTTCATTGCCAGATCAATCCAACACAAGTTCAGTTCTCTGTATTTTTCACTGCTTCTCCAAGTTAAGAGATCTGACATTTCCCTCAAATGGCTATTTGTAACAGGAAAATTACAATTCCAAATAAAAGGCTAACTGGCATTAATTGCTTATCACAGAAACATTCTGACTGGAAAAGACCTTCAGGATCACCGAGTCCAAGTGATAAGCCTACACTGCAAGGTTAATGCTTATCTTCCACACTTGTGATAGTATTCCAGCCTGTGTCTATAGCAACTAGTGACCTTCGTGCTCTGGCCTTCCCACAACGGTTACTCTTCCTTGGACATTAAAACAATACATGGCTTTGATGTCAGATCCCCAGAAGCAGCCAGACATACCAAACACATGCCACCAGGTGGCATCTCCAACAAGTTGCATTTTAACCAGCTCATGCCTTCAGAAGGAGATCTTGCATTTGGTACAGACATAGAATCAGCCAGCTTGGAAAAGATCTCTAAGGTCATCGAGTCCAGCCTCCTGCCTTCAATCCCAATCCACATGTTCCTGAGTTTGGTTCCCACCTTTCACTGAGTCTAGCCCCCAGTGCCTGTCCACACTTTTGTTTTCCATTTCAGCTGGTTTAGTTTTCTTTCCCAACCCATTGGTCTCCCTTCTTCCCTTTCTGTCCCCTCTAGAAAAAGAGAGAGGTTCATAGAGAGTGTCTGACACTCATCTAGTGGCTGGCCCAGCCTTGGCACATGCTGAAGAGTAGTAACAGAAAAGGAAGGAAAAGGGTTTGAAAGCTGAATAGCAACATTTCTGTCTCTCAAGCTGCGTTTAAATTTCCAAATGTGGACGAAGAAAGCTTGCCACAACTTTTCCAGGAGTGCTGCAGCTGTCTTAGCTTGTCTGAGGTTGCTGCTGCTTCATGTCCAAGAAAATAAGACAAAGGCTATTTACTGAAAACACAAATAGAACACAAAATAACAACACAGTGACAGCAAGCTGAGTGCATTTCAAAGAGGGAAGGCTTTATTGAAAAGCATTTAACAGGAAATCATAGAATCAACCAGGCTGGAAGAGACCTTCAAGATCATCCAGTCCAACCTAGCACCCAGCCCTAGCCAATCAACTAGACCATGGCACTAATCATAGAATGAACCAGGTTGGAAGAGACCTCCAAGATCATCCAGTCCAACCTAGCACCCAGCCCTAGCCAGTCAACACTTCTATAATCTTGATCAAATATTTCACCTAGATTCTCATCCTTGCACACCCCACCTACACAGCAGATACATGCAACCAGATCAGCATCATGCCAATGTATTTCCTAGGTATGAGCACAGAATCACAGAATGGGTTGGAAGGGGATCTCTGAAGGTCATCTAACCCAACCCCTTAGCAGTGAACATGGGACATGTGCAACTAAAGCAGGCTGCTCAGAGCCCCAGCCAACCTGACTTGGAATGGTTCCAGGCATGAGGCATCTCCTACCTCTCTGGGCAACCCGGGCCAGGGTCTCACCACTCTCAGCATACAAAATTTTTTCCTTCTCTTTAGTGTAAATCTCCCTGTTTTAGTTTAAACCCATCAGCTCTTGGCCTGCCACACAACAAGCCCTGGTAAAAAGATTCTCCCCATCTTTCTTATAAACCCCTTGAAATACTGAAAGTCTATATATTCCACAGCCTCAAGCCTCTCCACTAGAAAAATCAGAAGCACTCTGGAACAGCCAGACCAGAGCCAAAGACCTGAGTCACCTTGCATCATTAAAATCACCAGCTGACTAAAGACAGATTTGGTCCCCCAACGACAATTTAGAGAGCCACAGAAGTGGATCCCCACACATCTCCTTAATGCTTCTTCTCTAATGTTGCAATAAAATCTAGGTGCAGTGCCCCTGGATTTCCGCAGAGGGAGTACCAATTTACACAAGATTTAATTACCTTTGATGCTGGTCCTCCATATTAAGAGGTGGGTTTGGCCATAAATAACCTCTGCATGTTTCTGGATTTTTTTCCACTATAACAAACAAGTTTATTTCCAGTAGCAGATGCCTTAACCAAACCAAAAAAGAAACTAACAACCACCAGCATCCAAAACGAACCCAAAACCAAAACCACCCAAACCAAACAGAGAAACACAAACCCACACCACACAAAACCAATCCCAAACCCCAAATAATCCCAAGAGCTTTAGCAAGCGCCAAATCTATTCCTAATCTGCTGCAATCATCAAAACAACAAGTACAGCACATAAACCACTCTTAAATCCTTAACAATGATTCCTTTATTGTACTTTGAGAGCAACTTAGTCTGACTTCAGCACTGGCCTAACATGCTAAGATGATTTCAAGTTAACTTTGGGTGAAATGGCTATCAGCTGTCATAAGCTTTAATAATCAACTGCAGTTTACAGATTTGTATTTCCTACAGACCTGTCAGCCTGACCTCAGTGCCAGGCAAGGTCATGGAACAGGTCATCTTGAGTGCCATCACACAGCACCTACAGGATGGCCAAAGGATTGGGCCCAGCCAGCACAGGTTTAGGAAGGGCAGGTCCTGCCTAAGCAACCTGATCTCCCTTTATGATCAGGTTACCTGCCTGGTGAATGTGGGGCAGGCTGTGGATGTAGTCTACCTGGAGATCAGCAAAGCTTTTGACACATAAGGCAAAGTCTGGGATAAGGTAGAGGGGTGGAAAGGAGTTGGAATGGTGGTTGGGAGCCCCTCCTGGGGACTCTGGTTTGTAGAAGTGCTGTTGTGTTTTGGTATTACTTTTTAACTTGTATATTTCTGTCTATAGCTGTAAATATTGCAAATGTCTGCTTGTATATTGTGCTGAGCTGTAAATATAAAGCTTCATTCCTTAATTTACAGCTGGCTTAGTCTAGTCTGGGTGATTTGATAAGAGTTTGGGGTGGGTAACACCCAAACCGTCACACATCTGAAAGCAACTGTGACAGTTACTGCCATTCTGCAGACATACCTGAAGAGCCAGAAGCATTCTCCACAGCACCTGCCCTTGTGCTGAGCTCCACAAAGCTGGTTTTGATTCTTAGCCATAGGCTCTTTAATTGGAGCCTAAAGACAACAGTCCAAAAACTGACAAAAAGGAACAACACTGACTCTAACCAAATGATCCACAAGGTTCAACACAGCGATCTAGCTCAAGTGATTATTTAACCAAAGGGAATGACAGAACAGCATAGGACTTAGATTCCTCTTGCAAATTTAACTCTTGCTGCAACTTTGTCCAAGGATGAGAGTTAGATCCTACTTATTTCTCAATAATATTTTCTCAGGAAGCAATTAGCACCCCATGAATTTCAACTAGATGCTCGTGGTAGGTAAAGGCTTATTGCAATATTCTAAATTAACACTTTCCTGAAAGCTCAGTGCAGAATCTAAGTAAATTAGATCATTGGATGTAAAAGAATAATAATGATGAAGTCTGTATCATGTCATTGGTTTGCTAAGAGGTACAAAAAGCCAACGTATCCAATATCTCAACATCTCTCTTGAATTGAGGCACTAAGTGCCATGGTCTAGTTGATTGGACAGGGCTGGGTGCTAGGTTGGACTGGATGGTCTTGGAGGTCTCTTCCAGCCTCACTGATTCTGTGATTCTGTACTATTCAATGATTCTAAGTGCCTCATACAATCTTTTCATCAACACCACCAGGGACAGTGACTCCACCACCTCCCTGGGCAGCCCATTCCAATGCCAATCACTCTCTCTGCCAACAATTTCCTCCTAACATCCAGCCTAGACCTCCCCTGGCACAACTTGAGACTGTGTCCCCTTGTTCTGTTACTGGTTGCCTGGCAGAAGAGACCAATCCCACCTGGCTACAGCCTCCCTTCAGGTAGTTGTAGACAGCAATGAGGTCACCCCCATCTCAGCCCCATCAGTATTTGCAGAATCATTAAAATGCTAATTTAAAAAAAAAAAATCTAAAGGCAGGCAGAAGTAGAAGAATCACTGATCTTTGAACAACATCCTTCAGTAACCATCATTTACAACTTCTAATGCTCAGTTACACTCTAAGTGATGGCAGATAATATTTGCAACATCTCTTCAGAGTAAATCTGATAGTTATCTCCTGTGCACTGGCCAGTGCTTCACAGTTAGGTTTGGTGAAGTGTTAGATACACCAGGATAAAGAAGAAGGAGAAAGCAACAGAGGGCTGGGTTAGCTCCAAAAACATAACTGAAGCTGGGGTTCTTCAGCCTGGAGAACAGAAGACTCCAGGGAGACCTAAGAGAGACCTTCCAGTAGCTGAAATGGACTACTAGAGGGATGGAGAGAGACTGCACAAAGGCCTGTGGTGATGAGACAAGGGGCAATGGCATTACACTAGAGAAGTGCAGATTTAGATTGGATGTTAGGAACAGATTCTTTACCATGAGAGCAGTGGAACACTGGAACAAGTCACCTGGGAAAGTGTCTGGGGCCCCATCTCTGGTAATATTCAAGGTGAGGCTCAACAGGGCTCTAGACACCCTGATCTCATTGAGGAGGTCCCTGTTGACTGCAGAAGCAGTTGAACTAGATGACTTTTAGAGGTCCCTTCCAACCCAAACCTTTCTGTGACCCTATACACCAGAGGCACACATCTGTACAGCACATTCCAAATGGGATGAATGCAGTGGTACCTCCAAATGGTGCCGATTAGCTGACACAAAACACTGCTTGTCCCTGTCTTGCTGTTATTCTGCCCCCTCACACTCCTCCAGTTCTTTTTCTTCCCTCTCACAGCTCGATTCCTACACTATGTGGCAGGTACAGGGTGATTAAGACAGAATTAATCCCTCTTCCAGCCTCTCACACTTCTAAATCCTGACTCTATTATTTCACACATACATAATGAAGCGGGGAACACTGTTTGGTGCGTGACTGGGAGATTTTTGTTTATCGGCGGGGGGGGAAGGCAAACACATGCTGGAATTTCCCTCTTCCCCCTTCTGGCTCTTACTCATTTCAGTAGCTCCTCCATCCAAAATGGGGGAGGAAGGAATGTGGGAGGCTGCCATTTCAGCAGTGATCCCACTGCATTCCCACACCCCTTGCCAATATAAACTACGACCTAAAGATTGTGTTAAATTAACCTGAGGCTAGAATCAAAAAGAGGAATAACTAAGCAAAGCTAAAAGAACACGAAAGGCAAGAACAAAGGATCTCTTCATTTCCAATGAGGATTAGGCAGTGCAAACATCAGTTACTTTCAAAAGAGAAGTCAAGTGTCAAAGGCTCAGAACTATCCAGTTCTAACTCAAGTTTGCCACTGACCACACATCTGCAGAGGAAAAAAAACAACAAACCAACTTGATTTACAAGACAAATCTTTGAGAAGCTTCAATAAACACCGCTGCTATGAGGTGTACTACAACTTCTTGGAATAGCCCTAGAAGAAATACTAACATTCTGTACTGTACTCTCAGTATTTACATGATGAAGCAGCAGCTAAACAAAAACATGCTAAATAAAAACTAGTAAGCGAGAAGTCCTAAAGACTCAGGTATTGGTAAGCAACTAATTTTGTGGGTTTGATGATGGTTGTTTTTTTTAATCAATACAATTTCTGTGCTGACTTGAAGCTCAACACATATTTGATCCCAAGCTCCAGTATAGGCTGGGTAGTGACTGGCTTGGAAGCAGCCCTGAGGAAAGGGACGTGGGGGTACTGGTGGATGAGAAGATCAACAGGAGCAGCCAGTGTGCACTTGCAGCTCTGAGAGCAAATCAGATCCTGGGCTGTATCCACAGAAGTGTGGCCAGCAGGTCGAGGGGGGTGATTCTCCCTCTTTACACCACTCCAGTGAGACCCCACCAGTTCTGCAATGCCTCTTATAAGAAAGATCTGGATGTGCTGGACCATGTCCAGAGAAGGGCCGTGAGGATAATCAGAGGGCTGGAGCTGCTCTCCTGTGCAGACAGACTGGGAGAGTTGGGGCTGTTCAGTCTGGTGAGGAGAAGGCTCTGAGGGGACCACATTGTGGCCTTCCAGTATCTGAAGGGGGCCTACAGGGAAGCTGGGGAGGGAATTTTTAGGACGTCAGGTTGTGATAGGACTGCGGGGAATGGAGCAAACCTAGAAGTGGGTAGATTCAGATTGCATGTTAGGAAGAAGTTCTTCACCGTGAGGGTGGTGAGACACTGGAACAGGTTGCCCAGGGAGGTGGTGGAAGCCTCATCCTTGGAGGTCTTTAAGGCCAGGCTGGCTGTGGCTCTGAGCAACCTGATCTAGTGTGAGGTCCCTGCCTTTGTCAGGAGAGTTGGAACTAGATGACCCTTGAGGTCCCTTCCAGTCCTGACAACTCTATGATTCTATGACCTCTCATTTCACAGCATGAAGCTAGGCTGCATATATGAAGGGTATCTCAGATTCCACAATTTCACTCTGGCTTATTTGACTACGATTTTTGCACAAAAACCACACTCCACATAGAACATTTACAGGAAGGAGTAAGACAGTTGTGAGGAATACAGTCCGTAGTAGCCACTGCCTTGGCAATAATGGTAGATTGAAGCAGATGCTAGTAGCAAACATCAGCTCTGCCAAAACGTCAGATGCTAATGTCTGATGCAGCTCAATTAAGCTACAAGACGTAATCACTTTGTTCTACCAGAGATGCAGGCAGGCATATTTCAATCCATATCTGAAACCAACAGACACGTTTAGGGAAGGAACAGATCAAAAAAAAACTGGAACACATACAGCCTTACATCTTCATCTTCCTTTGGAAGTCTCAGTTTTCAAGCCACAAGTGATTTGATGTATTATGAATTCTCAATAAAGCATGCAAAATAGCTGGAGCAGTGTCAGTTTTAATCAGCAACCCAATTAAAGGATCCAATCAAGATCACTTTAGTTGTTCAACAGGATGCTTATATCATAAATTATTTCTAACAGGAGTTTAACATGCAGGTTCTCTGTCTTAACATCATTCAACCATGAGATGCAACGAGAAATAACTGTCCCAACAGCAAGCTGTGCTCATGCATACATTGAGGAGAGACTGTCATATTAAAAACATTATGGCAAATATTTATCCATACAAACTAACACATTCAAGCCAGAGAATACATCTGCCTTAAGCAGACAGGCAAAGAAAATGGATTATGACCTGTTTCAAAGGGAGTGCAGTGTCCTGCATCTGGGTTGGGGGAATCTCAAGCACAAATCCAGGCTGGACAGTGAGTGGCTGGAGAGCAGCCCTGAGGAGAGGGACTTGGGGGATGCTGGTGGACAAGAGGCTCAACATGAGCCAGCAGTGTGCACTTGCAGCCTGGGCTGCAGCAGGAGAAGTGTGGCCAGCAGGGTGAGGGAGGGGATTCTCCCCCTCTGTTCCGGTGAGACCCCACCTGGAGTACTGCATCCAGTTCTGGAGTCCTATGACAAGGGGGATGTGAACATGCTGGAGCATGGCCAGAGAAGGGCCACGAGGATGATCTCCTATGAGAACAGACTGAAAGAGTTGGGGCTGTTCAGTCTGGAGAAGAGGATGCTCCAAGGTGGCCTTCTTGGGGGCTTCCAGTATCTGAGCGGGGCCTACAAAAAAGCTGGGGAGGGACTTTTCAGGATATCAGGGAGTGACAGGACTGGGGGGAATGGAGCAAAGCTGGAGATGGGTAGGTTCAGGCTGGATGTGAGGAGGAAGTTGTTGAGCATGAGAGTGGTGAGAGCCTGGAATGGGTTGCCCAGGGAGGTGGTTGAGGCCCCATCTGTGGAGGTGTTTAAGGCCAGGCTGGATGAGGCTGTGGCCAGCCTGATCTGGGTAGGGTGTCCCTGCCCATGACAGGGGGGTTGGAACTAGGTGATCCCTGTGGTCCCTTCCAACCCTGACTGATTCTATGATTGTAAGATGCAAGAACAGATGGTGCTGTTGATACCTTCCCTTTCCTCCTTTTCCATGGTTTCAAGCTGTTCTGTTGAAAAGTTACATTATTTACACACAGGAGATTGTGCACTGCTCTTAAGAAAGAAACAAGTCAAAGCTCATCTCAAACTAACATTAACTCATGAAGTTCATTTTTCTGTGATGAAGGAGAATTAACTGCAGACAATTTATCCTGAGAGTGAGAATAATTGGCTGAAATGTGCCCTGTTCTCAGGTGGTGCTGCTTCATGCAGGAAACGCTTACCAGTGCAACACAAAGCCTTGCTGATGTTTGGATCTCTCATGCATTTTCAAGCTGAAATGAAAAGAAAACCAAACCAACACAACAAAAAAAAAAACACCAGCATGGTTTCAGAACGACTGGCAATGCAGTTGAAGCAGCTAAGGAAGTTATTCACAACTAAAAGACATCATAGAATCATAGAATCAATCAGGTTGGAAGAGAACTCCAAGATCATCCAGGCCAACCTAGCACCCAGCCCTAG
This sequence comes from Tricholaema leucomelas, assembly GCA_013400475.1. NCBI lineage: Eukaryota > Metazoa > Chordata > Aves > Piciformes > Lybiidae > Tricholaema lacrymosa > Tricholaema leucomelas. The sequence goes on along the minus strand of WAAF01014735.1, from coordinate 170,581 downwards.
CCAATCAACTAGACCATGGCACTAAGTGCCTCATCCAGGCTTTTCTTGAACACCTCCAGAGATGGCAACTCCACCACCTCCCTGGGCAGCCCATTCCAGTGCCAATCACTCTCTCTGCCAACAACTTCCTCCTAACATCCAGCCTAGACCTCCCCAGCACAACTTGAGACTGTGTCCCCTTGTTCTGTTGCTGGTTGCCTGGGAGAGAGACCAAACCCCATCTGGCTACAACCTGCTTTCAGGTACTTGTAGACAACAGTGAGGTTTGTCCTGAGCCTCCTTTTCTCCAGGCTGAACAACTTCAACTCCCTCAGCCTTTCTTCATAGGGTTTGTGCTCCTACTTGGCTGAGATACAGAACAAAGCATCAGCAGCACCCTGCTGGGAGGGCAGACAACCATCATTCACTCGCTCTTACCATCACAATCCACGTCATGGAAGCTTTTTAAAGGTACCTTTAAGGATTTAATTATGGTCATGAAGAGAAAAGAATAATTCTATTTAACACTTAACCTAAGAAGTTGCAGGCATCTAGAATCCAAGCCAGCATTAAAGCTTTTAATCTTGGGAGTCTGATGACAGCAGCCGCTCGGAATGATCGATTCGATCAGACAAATGCTTTTTTCACAACAAATATTTTAGCTATAACAATGTCTTGGAAACTCAATTCCCCCAACAATAATAACACTATGTAATTTAATTTATCTTGAAACCTAAAATGGGAAATTTTAACTAAAATTGCTGTCACTGGAATGTTAATTTCAGACAAACTTTGATGTTATACTAATATTGATAGATCTTATGCTACTGTGTCCAGCTCTGGGGCACAAGGCAGTCATGGACCTGATGCAGTTGGTGCCAAGAAGGGCTAAGGAAATGATCAGGAGGCTAAAGCACCTCTGCTGTGAAGACAGGCTCAGAGTTAGAGCTGTTCAGCCTAGAGAAGAGAAATCTCTGGGTAAGACCTTACAGCAGCCTTCCAGTACTTGAAGGGGGCGTATGAGAAAGCTCTTTACCAGGGCACATAGCAACAGGACAAAAGCCACTGATTTTGAACTAGAGAAGAGCAAATCCAATTCTGGAGGCCCCACAGTCTCAAGCTGTGCTGGAGAAAGTCGAGGCTGGATGTTAGGAGGAAGTTGTTGGCAGAGAGAGTGACTGGCATTGGAATGGGCTGCCCAGGGAGGTGGTGGAGTTGCCGTCTCTGGAGGTGTTCAGGAAAAGCCTGGCTGGGGCACTTAGTGCCATGGTCTGGTTGATTGGATAGGGCTGGGTTCTAGGTTGGACTGGATGATCTTGGAGGTCTCTTCCAACCTGATTGATTCTATGATTCTATGATTACAAGAAGGTTGTGGACATGCTGGAGTGTGTCCAGAGAAGGGCCACTGGGATGATCAGAGGGCTGGAGCAGCTCTGCTGTGGGGACAGACAGAGAGTTGGGGCTGTTCAGTCTGGAGAAGAGGAGGCTCCCAGGTGACCTTAATGTGGCCTTCCAGTATCTGAAGGAGGCCTACAAAAAGGCTGGGGAGGGACTTTTCAGGCTCTCAGGGAGTGACAGGACAAGGGGGAATGGAGCAAAGCTGAAGGAAGGTGGGGAGGTTCAGACTGGACGTGAGGAGGAAGCTGTTGAGCATGAGAGTGGTGAGAGCCTGGAATGCATTGCCCAGGGAGGTGATTGAGGCTCCATCCCTGGAGGTGTTTAAGGCCAGGCTGGATGAGGCTGTGGGCAGCCTGATCTAGGGTAGTGTGCCCCTGCCCACGGCAGGGGTTTGGAACTAGATGATCCTTTGGGTTCCTTCCAACCCTGACTGATTCTATGATTCTAAATCTATACTGGATTTCAGGAAGAAGCTCTTTACTGTGAGGGTGGTGAGAACACTGGCCCAGGCTGCAACAGATCATTTACCTGTGTGCTACAGATCAATGCAATTTTAAACATTATTGCCTTTTCACTCTACTGTGTGCATAAATACTTCTATTAGCTTGCCTCAGCATTGATCACTTCACTAGAGACTTCTAATTTTTACAAAGCTTTAACTTGCTCAGCACTAGCAACCCACTAACACTGCTTTGTGCTATCAAATGACACAAAGCGGACAAGGGAAAAAATGTGTGCAGCACATGAGGAAATGATCAGGCCCAGGAGACCCTATCATCCTGTGGGATAATATATCCAGAGAATATCTGGAAGGCTCAAAGATCATGCTGGCAGGAAAGGACTTTCCATCTATAGTTTTTATGGACATAAAATGGACCAAAGTTTTCCAAAGGTCACTAGAATTGCCACAGTTGTTTCCATACAGGCTGTCTCTGGATGTCTACTACCTCTCTTTTCCCTGTTAATTTAGAGCTCAAGTTCATAGAATCACAGAATCAACCAGGTTGGAAGAAACCTGCAAGAGCATCCAGGCCAACCTAGTACCTAGCCCTAGCCAAGCAACTAGACCATGGCACTAAGTGCCTCATCCAGGCTTTGCTTGAACATCTCCAGGGAACAGCCTGGGCAGTCCATTCAAGTGCCAATCACTCTCTCTGGCAAGAACTTCCTCCTAAAATCCAGCCCAGACCTCCTCCAGCACAACTTGAGACTCTGTCCCCTTGTTCTGTTGCTGCTTGCCTGGCAGAAGAGACCAACCCCCACCTGGCTACAGCCTCCCTTCGGGTAATTGTAGACTAAGTTGCAAAACCCTTCAGCATGCTCACTACAACACAAGCATTACAAACAATTCAGGTACTTAAGGTATAGAGAATCATGGAATTGTTTTGGCTGAAAACCCTTTAAGATCAATAGGTCTGACTATAACACAGCACTTTGTGTTCTTTGCTAGATCTTCACTGCTTTTAAATTACTACCCTGCCAAAGCTTCACTGTACAGACAGATATGTAAGCACAGCCAAAGATTCTTCTACAGCACATGTGCAATGTAAAAATCAGCAGGTAAGAGGAATTGATTCAACCTCTCCTTGGTCTTGCTCCTAACTTCCAGACTTCCAAGAATTTCAAGCATGTGTTTTTAAATGATGCCAAGTTCTTGAAATGCAAAGGGTCTGACTGGACTCTTTTCTGGCTTGTCTGCCCATTCCAACTTCTCAATTAACCCTTTCAAGTCACACTCTACCTGGTCTCCCTTCTCTGCATTCTCTGTATGTCCATACTGCCACAACATTCAACCAAGCCAGTGGAACTTTTTACCCAATGACACTACAATGGAGCTGCAAGTCAGTCTGCTTCCCTTTAGCATGCCCTACCTTACATCATATGATGCACAAGGAATAGCAAGCAACGCTCTGCAAGCATCAGTGGTTCCCTTGCATCTACCACACCTGTAGATGTGGAAGTAGTGGAAAACAAACTAGTAGAGGAAAACAATATGGCCAAGGAGAAGATCTGCAGAGGCTGTCACTTTCTACACTACAAAACACACTTTTATTGTTTCTTCATCTTGTGCTCTCTTATCATCTCATAGCAAGCACTTGGCATTTCAGGAAGCTTTGAACACAGGCTAGTAGAGAGTCAAGGCTTTCTCCATGAAGCATGTGAAGTTTCAGATTCAGAGTATATGCTTGTTTTACCTGTCCTACATTCTTCCCAAATGAAGCACTGACTCTGTGCTTGCACATGGTCCAGCTACTGTCATGGTGGTCATCGCCACTGCTGGCAGTTTCACCGAGGCTGGAAAAGACCTCTGAGATCATCAAGTCCTGTGACCTAACACCACAACATCAGCTAAACCATGCCACCAAGTGCCACATTGAACCTCTTCTTCGAGACCTCCAGGGATGGCGACTCCATCACTTCCCTGGGCCGTCCATTCCAGTGCCTAATCACTCTTTCTGTGAGGAAGTGTTTCCTAATATCCAACCTAAACTTTCCCTGGCGCAGCATCAGACCATGCCTTTTTGTCCTGTCACTAGCTGCCTGAGCTGGAGCGAGCTGTCAGCATCAGTACACCAGCAGCGGCCTTGGAAGGGTTCATGTTACACCTAAGCACCATACACAAAAAAGCACAGGTTTATAAAGATGCATCTAACTTAGGTTTTCATGTTCTAAGTTCACCAGAGGAAACTCCTGTTAACAGTAATGGGCAGAGACTAAGCAGAAGGGCACACTGAGTACACAAAACAAGAGACATCAAACGTTGCAAGAAGAAACAGAGCACAAATGCTTCTTAAAAAGATGCAAGAAAAGACACTCACCTTAAAATATCAGCACAGATCTCACTTAGTCATTTATGTAATCATCATGTGCAAGAATTACCATGATACCTTCACTTAACATCAGTGCAAATCCAACAATATCATCATCATACCCTCACAAAAAAGCAATCCAAAAGGTACAAGCAAAGACAAAGGTATCAGATAAACATACCACTCGAAGCTCATAGAATCATAGAATGGTTTAGGTTGGAAGGGACCTCAAGGATCATCCAGCTCCAACCCCCTGCCATAGGCAGGGACACCTCCCACTAGAGCAGGCTGCTCAAGGCCTCATCCAGCCTGGCTTTAAATGCCTCCAGGGAGGAAGCATCCACAACCTCCCTGGGCAACCTGTGCCAGTGTCTTACCACCCTCACTGTAAAGAACTTCCTCCTAACATCCAGTCTAAATCTCCCCTCTTCCAGCTTAAACCCATTCCCCCTCGTCCTGACATTACTAGACCTTGTCAATAGTCCCTCCCCAGCCTTCCTGTAGGCTCCCTTCAGATACTGGAAAGCCACTCTAAGGTCTCCTCGAAGCCTTCTCTTCTCCAGGCTGCAGAGCCCCAACTCTCTCAGCCTGTCCTCATAGCAGAGCTGCTGCAGCCCTCTGAGCATCTTCGTGGCTCTCCTCTGGACCCGCTCCAGCAGTTCCATGTCCTTCTTGTGTTGGGGGCTCCAGAACTGCACACAGTACTCCAGGTGGGGTCTGAGGAGAGCAGAGTAAAGGGGGAGAATCCCCTCCCTTGCCCTGCTGGCCACACTGCTCTTGATGCAGCCCAGCACAGGGTTGCTGTCTGGGCTGCATGTGCACACTGCAGGCTCATGTTGAGCTTTTCGTCAACCCAGACCCCCAGGTCCTTCTCCTCAGGGCTGCTCTCAGCCATTCACCACCCAGCCTGTATCTGTGCCTGGGATTGCACCGACCCAGGTGCAGGACCTTACACTTGGCCTTGTTAAACGTCATGAGGTTGGCCTGGGCCCACCTCTCCAGCCTGTCCAGGTCCCTCTGGATGGCATCCCTGCCCTCCAGCAAGTCAGCTGTGCCACACAGCTTGGTGTCATCTGCAAACTTGCTGAGGGTGCACTCAATTCCTCTGTCCATATCACTGACAAAGATGTTAAAGAGCACTGGTCCCAGCACTGACCCCTGAGGAACACCACTTGTCACCGGTCGCCAGGTGGACATTGTGCCATTGATCACCACCCTCTGCATGCCACCATCCAGCCAATTCCTTATCCAGTGAGTGCTCCACCCATCCAGTCTGTGCTTTTCCAGTTTGGTGACCAGGATGTCATGTGGGACAGAGTCGAATGCCTTACTCAGGTCTAGGTCTACTCTCTAGTTAAGTACATCATTTAAGGAGGTATAAATTAAAAACCACAGAAAAGTTAAGGTGGAGAGAATATCTAGCACAACCTGCTTGGCTCAGAACAAGGCCAACTTCAACATTATGTCCAGCTTTGAAGCTGGAATCGGCTGTTGTCATCACCCACTTCTGCTTGTATTTTCATCCCAGCCCCTCCAAATTAATAATGCTATTTAACTTCTTCTGGCTGGGAATTTTTGGGGATGTCGGAAAACAACAATTTACTGCTGTGAGAGTCTAAATCCTCGGTCCTGTTCATCAACAAAGATAAAGACTGCATCCTCTCTCCCGAATCAATGAAGATAAAGATTGCCTTTGTTAACCTCCCAGGCTCACACTAGGTGCTTGGTCGAAAGCTCAGGGATGCAAATCAACAAACAATGCCTTGGAAATTCCTGGACCTCAGCCTGGCTTGAATGTCCAGGATGTGTACATCTTATGTCAGCTACCCAAGGGACCCAAGGGATCATCGAGTCCAACTCCCCTGCCAGAGATAGTATTGTCGTGCTCTGGCAGGGGGGGTTGGACTCGATGATCTCCTTAGGTTCCTTCCAGCCCCTAACATCCTGTGAGGCCTCGAGCACAGCCCTATGAGGAGAGGCTGAGGGAGCTGGGATTGTTTAGCCTGGAGAAGAGGAGGCTCAGGGGAGACCTTATTGCTGTCTACAACTACCTGAGGGGTTGTTGTAGCCAGGAGGAGGTTGCTCTCTTCTCTCAGGCAGCCAGCACCAGAACAAGAGGACACAGCCTCAAGCTACACCAGGGGAAATTTAGGCTTGAGGTGAGGAGAAAGTTCTTCACTGAGAGAGTCATTGGCTACTGGAATGGGCTGCCCAGGGAGGTGGTGGAGTCGCCGTCCCTGGAGCTGTTCAAGGCAGGATTGGACGTGGCACTTGGTGCCATGGTCTAGCCTTGAGCTCTGTGGTAACGGCTTGGACTTGATGATCTGTGAGGTCTCTTCCAACCTTGGTGATACTGTGAGACTGTGATACTGTGATACCCTGAAGAGAAAAGGCTTATGTGAATTCGAGGCATGGACAGGTACAGTGCAAGGAGGGGGCAGAGGCCCTCTGCTGGTCCGCTGCAAACACATGAATACACAGAAAGATTCCCTGGGGAGCTGCACCTGGACACCAAGCCAAAAAACTGTATAAAAGACAGGAGCAATGCCTGCCAAAGGGTGAATCTCCACCAGATCACCAAGTGTGGACCTCCAGAGCTGCAACACCATCGCAGCACCACCAAAGCTGTTCATTCCTGCACCACACACCCATCTCTCTCTCCCCTCCATCTGCAACTGAGGGTAATATGATCCCAGCTCTTTTCCTTCCCTCTTCTTCTCTGTTGTTCTCTTTATCTCTCTCTCTCTCCCTTCTCTCTCTCCCTCTGTTTTGTCCAACCTTATCCTTTAAGAAATAGTTTTGCGGTGATGTCTGGACTCATTTGCACCTGAATTTCACAACACTGGAATCTGTAAGAACAGATCTTGCTCCTCTGGACAGAGATATTCTTAATCTCTGTTCTCTGGACCTTGTCAATTGTGTTCCAAAAGAACAGCTTTGGTTGCTTTGAAGAGGACCAGTGAACTGAGGCCCATTAACATCCATAAATCATATACCTAGTAATTAAAGCTAATGCCACCAATGTTAGCAAAACCAGAGCTGCATATTTAGGATGTGACAGAACTAAGGTTCTCAGTGCAGCATCACAAAATGCATATGCAAGGGAGGAAGCCCTAAATCACTTAGTCACTTTCTGCTCTTTTGCATGCAGTGGACAGAATGAACCATACTCACACACAGTGCACCTTCCATATCGTGTTCTCTTCATTTGTGTGAAATATGCTTTAGTTCACAGGATCACAGGATATTAGGGGTTGGAAGGGACCCAAGGAGATCACCACAAAACTTCTACAGACCTTACTCTGAAGACAGCAAGATCAGCTTGCTCATGTACTTTCAACACCACTTAGTATAGCAGTACCTCATCATTTCAAAAGGCATTTTACTGGGCATCAAGGAAGTCCAAGGGACATATGTTTGACATGCAGTTCATAGTGTTCGGTACTTCACAGCACATTTTAGCTTGGAAGGTGAGGGCCCATAAAAACAAGCAGATGATTAGCCTGTCATCATGCATGGGGTATGACACATGCCCAGAACAAACCTACCTAATAAGGCCACATAAAGCTGCTCAGGCAATATGAAATCTGGCATTGCCTGGAGTGTGACTTCAGTATATATTGCCAACAGGGAGGTTCAGAGATATACCTCCTTAGCCACCAGGGGAAAAAAAAACAAACAAACAGAACAAAGCCAAAACCCAGACAAACAAAGAGAAAAAAAAAACCAAACCACACACAACACAAGCCAGAGACAATTTCTCAATGCTTCATTGTACTGTTACAAATATAAGGCTGGACTGGAAATTCTAAGCCTGCCATAGAGGCATCTTCCCCCTGAGCAGCATGGTTATCAACCTCATTAAACACGCTGGCTTAAAATGAAGACTACCTGCTTCCAAGAGAAGAGAGTCCAGATGAAGTCAGGAACAGTTCATCTGTGGAAAGTGGTTCCCATTCCCCTTGCTGTATGTCCACATGAGTGAAGCTTAGCACTGACGTTCCCCACGGTGCTGCAAGCAACTAGAAAGCATCTCGGTTGCCCAGGATGCCTGGCTTGTTTCCTTCCCACACTGGAAACCCAGATGACCCCAAAACCCTTGTGCCAGCTTCTCACTGCTGACAGTCATGAGATAGGCCTGTACTGCTAACTGCTCCTATCACAGCTGTCCCTCTGTAGTCAAGCCCATCCCAGCATGCATCCTTTAACCTCCCAGACAACCTGCCTTGCCCAGCTACTTCCAATACTCCGTCAACCTGGAGTACTGTGTGCAGTGCTGGAGCCCCCAACACAAGAAGGACATGGAACTGCTGGAGCAGGTCCAGAGGAGAGCCACAAAGATGATCAGAGAGCTGCAGCAGCTCTGCTATGAGGACAGGCTGAGAGAGTTGAGGCTCTTCAGCCTGGAGAAGAGAAGGCTTTGAGGAGACCTTATAGTGGCTTTCCAGTATCTGAAGGGAGCCTACAGGAAGGCTGGGGAGGGACTATTGACAAGGTCTGGTGATGTCAGGACGAGGGGGAATGGGTTTGAACTGGAAGAGGGGAGATTTAGACTGGATGTTAGGAGGAAGTTCTTTACAGTGAGGGTGGTAAGGCACTGGAACAGGTTGCCCAGGGAGGTTGTGGATGCTTCCTCCCTGGAGGCATTTAAGGCCAGGCTGGATGAGGCCTTGAGCAGCCTGCTCTAGTGGGAGGTGTCCCTGCCTATGGCAGGGGCTTGGAGCTGGATGATCCTTGCGGTCCCTTCCAACCTAAACCATTCTATGATTCTATGATTAACCTCTTTCTCATCTTCATATTTTGCCTCTTCAACTGGAAAGAGTCCAGCAAAGAGCCACGAGGATGACTGGGGGACTTGAGCATCTCCCCTATAAAGACAGACTGAAAAACCTGGGGCTGTTTAGTCTGGAGAAGGAAAGACTGAGAGGAGATCTGATCAATGTGTACAAATACCTGAGGAGTAGATGTCAAGTGGATGGGGCCAATCTCTTTTCAGTGATGCACCACAATAAGACAAGAAGCAACAGCTACAAATTGGAACATAGAAGGTTTCACCTCAACACATGGAGAAATCTCTTTACAGCGAGGGTGACAGAACACTGGAACAGGCTGTCCAGAGAGGTTGTGAGGTCTCCTCTGAAGACTTTCAAAACCCACCTGGATGCATTCCTGCGCAAACTATCCCACATGATCTTGCCTTGGACTCCATCTCTGGAGGTCCCTTCTAACCTCTAAAGTTCTGTGATTCTGCAATCCTCTGTCAGCCTCTGACTCAACCTTTTGGCCATTTCCTTTTCTCCCAAGCTCTTCACCTTTATTACATATTCTTGTCTTCAACTCAAGTGCTTCATCTCAACCATCTCCCTTGGCATCTGTTAAGCAGCCTCTGTCACCAATTCTCATCCAACCTCTAAAGTTCTGTGATTCTGCGATTCTCTGTCAGCTTCTGACTCAACCTTTTGGCCATTTCCTGTTCTCCCAAGATCTTCACCTTTATTACATATTCTTGTCTTCAACTCAAGTGGTCCATCTCAGCCATCTCCCTTGGCATCTGTTAAGCAGCATCTGTCACCACTTCTCATGCCTGTTTTCAGCCTTCCCCTCAATACACTCACTTTTTTAAACCAAATGATCTCCATTTTTTCCAACTTACATTCACAAGTCCAGATAAAGTTGCCTCAACGCATCCCAGATGTAAGAAGAGTCCTGATAGCAGAGGACTTGGGAGTCTCCTCTTAGTTCAGGCTCTGTTCAGATTCATATGCAGCGAACAGCAGCCCTGCATAACAACTGCAGAACGATTCACTCTGGTTGTGAGCCAGAACTGCAGCACACTATGCATGCCTGTAGGGTATGTATGCAGCAAAAGTAAAGAATTTGAGCTAAGGCCCCCAAATGAATTCATCATTCATACTTCAAAAGGCTTATAACCTTGCCAAACTGGAAAATGAAACGTATTAACTCTGAGAGACAACCACATTGGTGCTTCCAGCTAACCGCAGAGGAAGTTATACATGCAAAATAATGGGATGGTTCATTCCACGCTAAGGCTCTTTGCATTCCTTCCCCCCATTATACAAATCATCTTCTCCCTCAAGTTCAGACCGTCTGTGTACCCAATTTAGTTCGACTTAGCTTAGAAACATAACTCTGAGTATTTTTTTTCCCGTGGAGAATTATATCACCCCTTAAAATAAACAAAAGAGACATCTCAAACTGAGGGATGACTGCACAAGGCTTTAAGAAGAAGCTGTTTGTGTTCTTTCACGTTTTTCAAGTGTAATAACTAATAGTGTTATTACTACAGTGCTTCCTTCAGTGGTTATGCTCTTCTATCTCGTCTCTCTTTTTTATCATCACCATCTCATTAACCAGCTACAGGAATATGTTTCTAGGAGATGAATACATCTCCCACAAAGGCTCTCATAGTAATGATTTATGATTGTCGCTCTTCAACAGGACTGCTTGCCACATTAAAAAAAAAACCCCTAAAACTTATTTTCTTCTCCACTCTTTGTTCTTCCAGGCATTTGGGGGAAAAAAAAAAAGCTTTCCTCTACTCAGTAGTTATTTCTTAATTGTCTGTGTTTCTTGCACTTCCACAACATCATTGGGCTATTGATCACAGGATCACAGGATGTTAGGGGTTGGAAAGGACCCAAAGAGATCATAGAGTCCAACCCCCTCCTGCCAGAGCAGGACAATCCTATCTAACACAGATCACAGAGGAACACATCCAGACAGGCTTTGAAAGTCTCCAGGGAAGGAGACTCCACAACCTCTCTGGGGAGCCTGTGCCAGTGCTCTGGGACCCTTACAGTAAAGAAGTTCCTCCTTGTGTTGAAGTGGAACCTCTTTTTCTGCAACTTACACCCATTGCTCCTTGTCCTATCACATGGAGCAAGTGAGCAGAGCCTGTTCCCTCAACTCCTGGCCAGCCCTCAGATACTTATAAACATTTATCAAATGCCCTCTTAAGTCTTCTCTTTTCCAGACTATGCAGCCCCAGGTCCCTCAGCCTCCTCTCATAACTCATGCCCTCCAGTCCCCTCATCATCCTCATAGTTCTTCACTGGACTCTCTCCAGCAGATACCTGTCCCTCAAACTTGGGAGTCCAAAACTGAAGGCAGCATTCAAGATGAGGTCTCACTAGGGCAGAGTAGAGGGGGAGGAGAGCCTCCCTTGATCTGCTGGACACACTGCTCCTAATACACTCCAGGATCCCATTGGCCCTCTTGGCCACAAGGGCACATTGCTGTGCCATGGTTAACTTGTTAGCCCCCAGAACCCCCAGGTCTCTCTCCACAGGACTGCTCTCCAGCAGATCACCTCCCAGCCTGTACTGGTGCAGTTCATTATTCCTCCCCAGACACAGGACTCTGCACTTGTCCTTGTTGAACCTCATCTGGCTCCTCTGTGCCCAGATCTCCAGTCTGTCTGTTTCTGGATGTTCTCTTTGTCCAGTCACCTGCTGTCACACTACTCACACAAAGAACACTGTTAGGACCCACAGAAACGTGCCTCACAAGCTTTCACAACCTCCTCCTCACAAGTTTATTTGTTTCCAGGGAACCGCTTGAAAGAGTGAAGCACAGAGACACAAAAATGATGAAGGGAGTGGAGCATCTCTTCCTTATGATGAAAGGCTGAGTGAGCTCGGGCTTTTAAGTTTGGAAAGGAGGAGCCTGAGGGGTGACCTCATTTGTGTTTATTAATATGTAGAGGGTGAGTGCCAAGAGGAAGGAGCCAGGCTCTGCTCCGTGATGCTCAGTGACAGGACAAGGGGTGGAGGTTGAGGCACCATATAAACATGAGGAATTTTTTTTACCTTCTGAGGGTGACAGAACACTGAAACAAGTTGCCCAGGGGGTGTGCTAGTTTGAAGCTAGCTAGAATGTTTTGGTGAGAAGGACTAGATTACAGGCTGTGAAAGGGAAACAATGGTGATGTCTACTTCACTCATAGGCTTGCTGAGATGTATAAGAACAAGAGTATAAAGACAGAAAAGGCATTTGGGTGTTTAGGCACTGCCTGAGCTCTGGGCTGCATTTTTCTCTCTAACCTCACCCTCTATATCTCTGCTCTGATTAATCCACCTCTTTTCTAACCTCCCCTGGCCGACCCTCCATTCTTCCTTGGGGCACAAGGCAACGTCTGGGGTAAAGTAGGAGAGAGGGAGAAGGTAGAAGGGCGGTTGGGAGCCCCTCCTGGGGACTCAGGTTTCTGGGAGGGCTGTTGTGTTTCTGCATTACCTTTTACCTTGTATATTTCTGTCTATAACTGTATATACTGTAAATATCTGCTTGTATATTCTGCTAAGCTGTGAATATAAAGCTTCATTCAATTTCCAGAGCTTGCTGAGTCTAGTCTGGGTGATTTACAAAGTGGGGGGGGGCAGGAAACACACAAACCACCAAAAGGGAGTTGTGGAGTCTCCCTCTCTGGAGATATTCAAGACCCATCTGGGTGTGTTTCTGTGTGATCTGGTATAGGTGATCCTGCTCTGGCAGGGGGGGTGGACTGGATGTGACCTCTTGAGGTCCCTTCAACTCCTAACATTCTGTGACCCTATCACTGTGACAGCTCCAGCTTTCATATTTGTTCATACAGAACATTAGCACTTCTCAGCTGCCTCGCTAACAAGCACGAGGATCCCAACTTTCCTGTGCTAGCTACCAGCCACCCTGAAGAATGCTGCAGCATCACAATCATTGCATGAGAATACTTTCAAAAGCAGGAACAAAGCAAGATGTAGGCTCAAGTGACAAAAAGAATCAAAGACTTAAATTATACCAGTGTTATACAATGGGGTAACCTTCAGAAGGTTCATATCTAAAATATAATTCACACCAATTCTGATACTTTCAAAAGCATTTAAGAAAAAAAGAGATGTTGAAGGCAGAAACTGAAACAGAGAGACCATTAAAGATGGTCTTATGGAAATACACCACAATACACAATACCCCAGTCCCATCCTCCTACAGTTTACAGCTTTCAAGTAAAGGAAAGAGAAAAATCCACAGAAAGGTAGAATTTCAGCAGGTCTGCTACTCATTTATGGACCTTTTTTTTTGCACCTTTAGGGCTTCTTTCATTTATCCTGAAGTGTCAAAGACTTTGTCTGTAGAACTTCATTCACAGTCTACTTGGGAGATCTTTTTATTCATCCCATTGCCATTATTCATCCATGAGCTGCAACTTGACTGACATCTTTGCCATCAGAACTGTCTGTCAGCATGGCAAGCTAGTTATTATGCATAAGGTGATGTGAATGACCTCTCCAGGTCAGGCTATGGTCCCCTACTTGGATGCCATTTCTACAATTACAAGCTTCAGTTATTGGTGCATCATTCTAGTGCAGACACTGCACTCTTCAGTTTCAGACAAGGTTTCCTGAAAATGAAGGTTTTGCCACTTTTATGTAGGTTTTGTGAACACAGCCAATACTAAGGACTGGTAACCCTTCTGCAGCAGATGAAGGTATTCACCTTCCCTTGGTCAGGCCTCCCCATAAACAACAGTGAGAAAAGGACCCAATTTCTTAAACCAAGTTTTATAGTTTGGTTTCATACATAATTTAAGGTAGTTAAGACTTATCTTTTGCTCAACAGCTAATTTTTTATGCAACAGATTGCTTTCTTGTCAAAAAGGCTTTCATATCTAGTAACGACAACAAAAGAAGGGAGGAGGCACATTAAAGCAAGCAACTGCATTCATACATTCAGAAAGCAGTCAGAGGCAGGAGACAATTAGAGAAGGAAATTCAAAGTATAAAGCATTTCCTGAGGACTAATGAGTGGGTGGTAGCATTTGATAGTCAAGGGCAGGATGGGTTCTGCAGCCAACACAATTCATTATCCCCCTGGGCAACACAAAGTGGGGTTCTGCTGGTCTTTGTTTGGACAGTTGGTTTGGTTTTGTTTGGGGCTTTTCTTGTGGTTTGGGGAGGTTTTACCTTTTTTCTGCACTCATTTTCCTTATTTAACCAGTATTGCCATTTACTCTGACACTACTGTTCTTTCAGAGCCCAACACTGTCTGATTAGTGCTACTATAGTAAATTATATCTCTTAAAATCATGGAGTTAATACCTGGTGCAAAAGGCCAGATAACTTTTCAAGTTTAAGAGAGTTGCTCTCCTAAAGACTTAAAATGTTCTCTGCTTCAGAAACAGAAAGGGCTCAGAAGAGGCTCCTTTCCTCTGCTTTTCCAGTTGCCTGATGGCCTCCATTATCCTAGTGGTAGCAGAGAGAGAGAAGCAGGTATTGGAAAGAAGGAATGATTCACAAGTTGCCTTTCAGCTCCTTAGGAAGCTGCACACACTAATGCATTACTTAAGACAGCCCAAAGGGGTAAGTATCCCCTTTGATCACCACCACTCCACACTCACCTGTGACAGGTGCATCTATGTCCAGCAAATTCTTCTCCTGGCGAAGAATCGAAGCTCCCTCTGTTATTATTCTCAAAGCAACGCTCTCTTCCAGCCTGCCTTCCTTCATGAGGTGTGCCTTTAAGATATCCACACGAGGTTTGCCATCATTATCGAACACTTCTTTAGCTGTGAGACGGTGACTCGGAGGAAATGGGACAGCTGAGCAGGAAACAAAACAACACACAACACGTCACTTTTTACAGCAAAGCCTCTATGACTGGTAACAACACATTTTAAAAGACAGCTCTGCTGCAACATCTCATGACATTTAACAAGGCCAAGTGTAAGGTCTTGCACCTGGGTCGGCGCAATCTCAGGCACAGATACAGGCTGGGTGGGGAATGGCTGAGAGCAGCCCTGAGGAGAAGGACCTGGGGGTCTGGGTTGACAAAAAGCTCAACATGAGCCTGCAGTGTGCACATGCAGCCCAGACAGCAACCCTGTGCTGGGCTGCAGCAAGAGCAGTGTGGCCAGCAGGGCAAGGGAGGTGATTCTCCCCCTTTACTCTGCTCTCCTCAGACCCCACCTGGAGTACTGTGTGCAGTTCTGGAGCCCCCAACACAAGAAGGACATGGAACTGCTGGAGCCAGTCCAGAGGAGAGCCACGAAGATGATCAGAGGGCTGCAGCAGCTCTGCTATGAGGACAGGCTGAGAGAGTTGGGGCTCTGCAGCCTGGAGAAGAGAAGGCTTCGAGGAGACCTTATAGTGGCTTTCCAGTATCTGAAGGGAGCCTACAGGAAGGCTGGGGAGGGACTATTTACAAGGTCTAGAAAAGTCAGGATGAGGGGGAATGGGTTTAAGCTGGAAGAGGGGAGATTCAGACTGGATGTTAGGAGGAAGTTCTTTACAGTGAGGGTGGTAAGACACTGGAACAGGTTGCCCAGGGAGGTTGTGGATGCTTCCTTCCTGGAGGAGTTTAAGGCCAGGCTGGATGATCCTTGAGGTCCCTTCCAACCTAAACCATTCTATCATTCTATGACTAACACCTATTTTCTAGTGCCTTTTTATTATTTGGGGTATAAATTGTACACAGATCATCAAAGATACCATTAAGGCCCACAGATTCTTTAGGCTAATTTATTCACATGCAAGAACATCCACTTAATGCTTGCAACAATTGGAGATGAAGATTTAGGCCACATTTACAGGGAGATACATTCTAACAAGCCTCTGAAAAAGCACAGAAATATCAAGGAAAGAAGAGAGTAACAGTTTAAACTGCTCTAGTAGCACTAGAGAACGTCAACCACACAGTAAGAGAATGGTTTAAGTTCGACAGGACCTTGAAGATCATCTATTTCCAACCCCACTGCCATGGGCAGGGATACCCTCCACTAGACCAGGTTGCTCAAAGCCTTATCTAGCCTGGTCTTACACATTTTTGTGGCCTTTCAGTATCTGAAGGGGGCCTACAAAACAGACGGGGAGGGACTTTTTAGACTACTAAGTAGTGACAGGACTAGGGGGAAACGAGCAAAGCTGGAGCTGGGGAGATTCAGACTGGATGTGAGGAGGAAGTTGTTCAGCATGAGAGTGGTGAGTGCCTGGAATGGGTTGCCCAGGGACGTGTTTAAGGCCAGGCTGGATGAGGCTGTGGCCAGCCTGATCTAGGGTAGGATGCCGCTGCCCATGGCAGGGGGTTTGGAACCAGATGATCCTTGTGGTCCTTTCCAACCCTGACTGATTCTATGATTCTAAGATTTCCTGGGGTGATGTAATGCTCCCTTCCAGTAACAGCACCAAGTACACAAATGAAGGCAATATTTAATTTACATGCATGGACATGCATAGATACATGCCAATTAAAAGGCTGAAATCCAAGACAGACCTCTCTCTAATGACTTGGGCTAGGGTGATGGAAGATGTCTTCTCTGTTTAAGTAATAGTTAGCTACACAGGATACATTTGAAGCCCATCAAAGCGTGCCTGAGTGCCAAACAGACCCCTCCAGCAAAGGCAGGGCAGAGGAGCTATGAGGCTGAAGTTGGAAATAAATCACTGCACAGGCAGGTTGCCCTAGCAACACGGCAGCGAGTACTGAGCTGTGCGCTGCCATCGCGCAACGTCTGAGGAGCGCTGCTAACTTCACATCCTCCTGTTCTCATTCTCCTGCAGCCAGCTGGAGTGAGAAGGCTTGGAGATGATGCCATCAGCTGCCAGGACAAGGCTGGAGCTTTACCCCAGCTTAATTCTCTTTGCCTCACGGTTCAATCACAGTGCCTTTAGGCCTGCCATGCCAGCCACAGGGTAATTGTACTGATGATCCCTGTCACAGCTGTGGAAGGGTCAGGTTATTTGGGAGCTCCAAGCAGAGAGGGGAAGTAGCTGCAGGGCTTGCCTCAGGTGGCCACATTTGCAGTGCAAAGGGCCTTTTGTCTCCTGCAGAGTGTCTTACCAGCATCTCCACCACTTCATAAGACACAAAATCCTAACAAAGTGGCTCTCTGTCACTGTCAGCTTCAATTTCCCTCTTGCTTCACAATCAGTGCACACCAGAAAGAAACCACAAGCCACATATGTCATTCAAAGTCCAAGCCGAGAACTCTTCGCTTACACAACCAGAATCAACAGAGAAGATAATAAACAA
Source organism: Tricholaema leucomelas (assembly GCA_013400475.1). Lineage (NCBI taxonomy): Eukaryota > Metazoa > Chordata > Aves > Piciformes > Lybiidae > Tricholaema lacrymosa > Tricholaema leucomelas. Next base: position 153,374 of record WAAF01014735.1, on the reverse strand, counting down.
TTTCACCCTGTGCATTTATTTTCCACTGATCTTTTATGCACAAACTACTTCAGAAAATGCCTTTTTTTTTTCCCTCTGTTTTTGCTGCCTCAGCTTCAGCAGTTCCACTCTCATGAGAACTAACGAATGAGAGTTTTCTCAATACATTGAAGCCTCATTGCTCTCGAGATTTTTAAGCAGGACAAAACAGGGGGAAGGTAAAAGTTTAATGTCCCCAACACCTGGCACCACCAGAGTTCTTCTGAAGCAGTGACACCTAAAATGAACAATGAAGTTAAAACACAACCCTCAGCTCTTGAAAACCCTGCCACAGATCTGTGATGATCTTCTCTCTCTGTCCACAAGAAGTCCTAAACTGCTTTGAAGTAGTTTATATTTTAAGTGGTATTTCCATGATAAACCTCACCCTACTTGTTCCAGCTACTGCACTGAAGCTCATCTCACAGCATCACCAAGGTTGGAAGAGACCTCACAGATCATCAAGTCCAACCCTTTACCACAGAGCTCAAGGCTAGACCATGGCACCAAGTGCCACGTCCAATCCTGCCTTGAACAGCTCCAGGGACGGCGACTCCACCACCTCCCTGGGCAGCCCATTCCAGTGGCCAATGACTCTCTCAGTGAAGAACTTTCTCCTCACCTCAAGCCTAAATTTCCCCTGGCACGGCTTGAGGCTGTGTCCTCTTGTTCTGGTGCTGGCTGCCTGAGAGAAGAGAGCAACCTCCTCATGGCTACAACCACCCCTCAGGTAGCTGTAGACAGCAATAAGGTCACCCCTGAGCCTCCTCTTCTCCAGGCTAAACAATCCCAGCTCCCTCAGCCTCTCCTCGTAGGGCTGTGCTCGAGGCCTCTCACCAGCCTCGTTGCCCTTCTCTGGACACGTTCAAGCATCTCAATGTCCCTCTTAAACTGGGGGGCACAGAACTGGACACAGTACTCAAGGTGTGGCCTAACCAGTGCAGAGTACAGGGGCAGAATGACCTCCCTGCTCCTGCTGGCCACACCATTCCTGATGCAGGCCAGGATGCCATTGGCTCTCTTGGCCACCTGGGCACACTGCTGGCTCATGTTCAGGTGGGTATCAATCAGCACCCCCAGATCCCTTTCTGTTTGGCTGCTCTCCAGCCACTCCGACCCCAGCCTGCAGCTGTCTCATGACACCCACAAAAATGAGTTTATATGCTTTGTCAATCTCTCATGTGTATCTACAGCAGACCACCACAACCAAGACAGCTATACAGATGACCTAGAAACAACTCACTCTGCAGCACAGAAAAAGAATAATCGTTGCAAGAAGGTGAGTAAGAACTCAGCAGTTCTCTAAGCTTCCTTCTTCAAAGCAAAAGCCCCCAAGGCTCCAAGGAGAACTTACTGTGGCCTTCCAGTATGTGAAGTGGGTCTACAAGAAAGCTGGGGAAAGACTTTTTAGGATGTTGAGTAGTGATAGGACTGGGGGGAATGAAGTAATACTAGAAGTAGGTAGGTGTCCTTGCCTATGGCAGGGGCTTGGAGATGGATGATCTTTGAGGTCCCTTCCAACCTAAACCATTCTATGATTCTATAAGTTCTTCACCGTGAGGGTGGTGAGACACTGGAACAGGTTGCCCAGGGAGGTGGTAGAAGCCCCAGGCCTGGTGATCTTCAAGGCCAGATTGGATGGGGCTGTGAGCAACCTGATCTAATATGAGGTGTCCCGGCTCACGGCAGGGGGGTTGGAGCTAATGATCCTCAAGTTCCCCTCCAGCCCTGACGATTCTATAGTAATTCCATGGCTAGGGCTAGTCATAGCCATCCTGCATTCCCTGTGTGGAGGAAGCAAGAGAAGTAGAAGTTATTAGTTAACTCCTTGCCGTTTGGCTGAAAGAAGCACAAATCATTAGCTTCCATTCCTTTGCAAGACAACCACCTCTGTTCCTCCCCATAAGTATCACTGTATAAAGCCCTATACAGCAGACCACTACTTTGAGCTAACTACCCTATGGGTATGGATATAAACAGGACATTTTCACATTTGCAAAACAGGTTAGCAATCAAACAACAGCTATGAAATGTTATCTACTGATTAGGAGAAAAGCGTGGCATAACACTGCAGCACTCTGAGAGCCCTGCAGGCGCATTTCTAACAGCCATGTATCAGTGGCTAATTAAAGAAAAGAAAGACACTGCTCCAATAGCAGATGATTAATGGTTAATTAGCAAAACACAGGAGCGACTGCACAAACCACAAACTGCATCTTCCCTTAAGAGAATATTAATTTTGTATGTGCACATATGCAAAGTTTCCATAGCAGAACAACGGAAGAAATGGTTCTGTTCATGTGGAAGGCAGCTAAAAAAAAAATCACTGATATCACCCACAAATGCCTGGCTCAACCAAAAAGCTTTTATAAATACAACAAACACTTGATTTCCATAGCTCTCTATATATAGCAGTGTTACCATGCAAATACACAGGTATCCATCAGCTGCTTCTGGTTTTTTGATTCTCTGCTTTTCTAAACCTGTGCCATTAACACCCGCAGCAAATAGCCTTTTCTCTCCCATTGATTTTGTGTTCAGCAGAAATAAAGCCAAGGTCCTCATCAGATAGCAACTGTGCATACAACATGCACGACAGGGAAGAGCATGGAGCTGTGAGAAGAATCCATCAGAGGCAGGAGGAGGAAAGAGTGGTGGGCTGAATCACAAGCACGGAGCTCCTCAGCACAGCACAGGCTGAGGAGATGCAAGAAGAAGTGGGAATCTATATTAAGCAAAGGCCTTAAAAGAGAGAGGCAATAAACTGTGCATACGTGTGCTTGCCACGTGTATTTTTAGAAAGGTTACTGACAAGTTCCCCTACAAGACAATCACAAAGGAAGGTCCAGGCTGGCAGGGACCCTCAAAGGTCTCTAGCCAAATCCCTCTGCACCTCAGTCAGCAGGGACATCCTCAACTAGACCAGGCTGCCCAGAGTATGCATGTCCATAGTCTGCAAAGAGTAACATCTGGACAAATCTCCACCTCCCTTTACATTTATTGCCTTCTATTGATATTAGAAAAACCCAACAGACACAAACAAACAAAAAAGCAACAGCAAACACACAATCACAGAAGGTCAGGGGCTGGAAGGGACCTCGAAAGCTCATCCAGTCCAACCCCCCTGCCAGAGCAGGATCACCCAAAGCAGATTACACATGAACACATTCAGGCAGGCCTTGAATATCTCCAGAGAGGGAGACTCCACAACCTCCCTGGGCAGCCTGTTGCAGTGTTCTGTCACCCTCACAGGGAAAAAAAAAACCTGTTTCTCACGTTTCCATGGAACTTCCTATGCCTCAGCTTCAATCCATTGCCCCTCGTCCTGTCCCTGGGCATCACCCAGCAGAGCCTGGCTCCCTCCTCCTTGCACTCACCCTGCACATATTTACAAACACGAATAATGTCACCCCTCAGTCTCCTCCTCTCCAAACTGAAAAGCCAGAGCTCCCTCAATCTCTTCTCAGGAGAGAGATGTTCCACTCCCAACTACAAAATAGAACACAAAAAACAACCCCCCAACCCAGCCAACGAAACACCCAACCCAACAACAAACAAGCATTCACCATGTGACACACTACTTTGGTGGCTTGGTAATAAAACAGGTACCACAATGAAAAGCAAAGAAAACATTTCTAAGCCTTTACCTCACCCTGTCAGTAGCATTCTCTCAAGACCTTAAAAGGTAAGAAAATGCTCTTTAACCACTTACTGCTGGGCTTTGTGGGGCTTTTTTGGTTTGAGCTGGGTTGGTTTTTTTTTCCCCCTCTTGTGCTTTCAGGTCTCTTGAGCATGTTTCAGCAAATGGAGAAAAAGATCAACCTGCTATTTTACTGCTCTTGCAAGCTTCTGCAAAACCCATCTTACCGTTAACACCGCCACTGCAAAGGTCAGACACATCATTCCCACTTCTCTCAAATATTAAGCAGCCTCTCTAGAACAAATAAATAAGGCATAAAGAGCTCTGCTTAATTAGAGTGGACCATGTGTGCACACATAAATAAAACAAGCTTGTGGCAAAGCAAGAATTATTTTGCTTATATAGTAGTTATTTTTAATTGAAGCTGCACACTAAATTAATGCTCACAGAGCTGCCCATAAGGAGAAAAACAACCCTCTTCCACCAGTTTTCCTAGCAAATTATCTCCCCTCTGCAATGCTTGCCATGCAATGTCACATAACTTACACTGTCTGTCGGTATGTAACTACATCTACAGCACTCCATCCTATAATCACAGGATCGCAGGATGCTAGGGGTTGGAAGGGACCTCTGGAGATCTTTGAATCATAGAATCAACCAGGTTGGAAGAGACCTTCAAATCATCCAGCCCAACCTAGCACCCAGCTCTACCCAGTCAACCAGACCATGGCACTAAGTGCCTCATCCAGGCTTTTCCTGAACACCCCCAGGGACGGTGACTCCACCACCTCCCTGGGCAGCCCATTCCAATGCCAATCACTCTCTCTGGCAAGAACTTCCTCCTAACATCCAGCCTATACTTCCCTCGGCACAACTTGAGACTCTGTCCCCTTGTTTTGTTGCTGATTGCCTGGGAGAAGAGACCAACCCCACCTGGCCTGGGAGAAGAGTCCAACCTCCCCCGCCGCCCCTGGCCAAAGCAGGACCAAAGAATCTAGTGCAGGTTATGCAGGAACACATCCCTACAGGGCTGGAAAGTCTCCAGAGAAGGAGAGTCCACAATCTCCCTGGGGAGCCTGTTCCAGTGCTCTGTGACACTTACAGTCAAGAAGTTCTTCCTCATGTTGCAGTGGAACTTCTTGTGCTGTAGTTTCCATCCATTGCCCCTTGTCCTGTCCCAGGGCTCAAGTGAGCAGAGGCTGTCTCTATCCCTTCCTTCCTGACCCCCAGCCCTCAGATATTTATAGACATTAATTAAATCCTCTCTCACTCTTCTCCTCTCCAGACTAAACAGCCCCAGGTCTCTCAGCCTCTCCTCTTAAGGCAGTGCTCCTGTCCTTTCCGCATCCTTGTAGCCCTCCACTGTACTCTCTTAAGTAGGTCCCTGTCCCTCTTCAACTAGGGAGCCCAGAACTGGACACAATACTCCAGGTGAGGTCTCACTAGCGACCATCCTTACTATCATAGACAACAAAGGCTTTACTCTTTAGCAGGGACAGCACAGCAGCAACAGTCATTAAACCAATAACCCAATGCACTGCACTTGTCTGACGGCAGTTTGCCATTCTGCATTCTCAGAACCATTTGCACTCCAGCGGTGGCTACAGCACAACTTCCTAAACACATTGTGCTCTAACACCTGCAAACAAGAGCCAGGTCACTGCACCTTTACTTTCCTACATCTACCTAATTAAAACCTTCAGACTTGAAGGTCAGACCCTCATTTTACCATGAAGTTCAATACACAGCATATTCTTGGGCATCCCTACTGAACAGTAACAACATCCATACTGGATTAATTTACTATTTAATTAAGAGCTCTGCATTTCTGTGCCATGCTGTGTCAAGTTGTGCCAGGGAGGTATGTGCTGGATGTTAGGAGGAAGTTCCTCACAGAGAGAGTAATGTGCCATTGGAATGGGCTGCCCAGGGAGGTGGTGGAGTTGCTGTCCCTGAAGGTGTTGAAGCAAAGCCTGGATGAGACACTTAGTGCCATGGTCTAGTTGATTGGCAAGGGCTGGGTGATAGGTTGGACTGGATGAGCTTGGAGATCTCTTGATGCTATGATTCTATGACCAAACCCATGGTTCAGTATATAAAGAAGCAGCTGAAAGACCAATTTGTTGACATAATGGCAATAGTTTGACACAAGGTAATTATGAGCATGTTCCTGTACAGTTGTTTACAAATTTCTGGCATACAGAGTTACAATGAACCCAAAGAGAAGAATATTACCTACTTGAGGTGACACACATGAACAAGAATTACTGCCATCCACAGCTGCTAAGGGGCACAGAGCAAAACCTCGTAAGAGGACAGTCTCAAGTTGTGTCAGGGGAGGTCTAGGCTGGGTGTTAGGAGGAAGTTGTTGGCAGAGAGAGTGATTGGCATTGGAATGGGCTGCCCAGGGAGGTGGTGGAGTCACTGTCCCTGGAGGTGTTCAAGCAAAGTCTGGCTGAGGCACTTAGTGCCATGGTCTAGATGACTGGATAGGGCTGGGTGCTAGGTTGGACTGGATGATCTTGGAGGTCACTTCCAACCTGGCTGATTCTATGATTTTCCTTTTTAAACTATATCTATTTATTGTAGAGTGTTTCAAGACCCTCTCAAGCTTAACCCCCCCTCCTTTGTGTTTCTCTGATTGATGATGCTGTATATCAGCACTCACACAGTTAATAATTTAACTAGGTTTCTACATTCTATGTTCTCTATCCCTTTTCCCATATCAAGATCACTGATTTTTTTTCACCTACCATGGCGAGGGCGGGGGGGAATCTTTCTCAAAGAGTTGAGGGCAGTAAATCTCACCACACCAGAGCTGCTTAACTGCTCTTGAAGGCGTTAACCAATTCTAGTCCCTGGTGTCATCACCAGAAGGTGCTACAGGTTGGCAAGGAAACTGCTTCACAAAGGACTGAGATAAGCCTTGCTAGCACAATGTTTTGAAGTATGAAGGCTTGAAATAAAATTAAAAAGAACATAGCAAAAGACACTTCATCAAATATCCCAGCTCTGATGACTATTTTCAGTATCTTCTGATATTTCAATCAGAAGCAGAAAACACAACAGCAAAATAGAACTGTTCCAGAGAAGCTCACCCAAGTATGGACAGAAGCTACAAGAGGAAGGGGTTTGCAGAAGGAAGGGCTATGTCATTGAGGTAGTACCCCCAGCATACTGCCATGTTGTTTCCAGATAAGGTACTTGAGATGGTCTTAAAATCAGCATGTTTCATCCCTTCACTGCTGCAGCAACCTGCTCCAGCACACCGCAAATAACCCATACGTAGCATAACTCTGCAATACCTAAGGGAAGCAAACTCTCCACAGAAATCACTTGTGCAGGACTTGAGCTCAAGCTTGTAAAGGAAAGCTGAAGCCTCTCCCTCTGTAGTACCTTGTTACTTCACAAGACAAAGCTGCAGCTGAGTAGCTCCAAAGCCAAGGCTGCACATTGTGCCAGAAGCTATTTCCTTATCTCTCAATGATGCAGATATATTTTTGACAGGATGATCTTATCTCAGCAACCTCCACCATTTCAGCAGGCATAGAGATCTTTTTGCAAACAGAGGAGTGGTACAGCAGAGAGAAAAGGCATTGAAAGTCATCATTAACTTGGAGCCACGGAACAGGGCTGAAACCTTCTCATTCTTGTCCTTTTAGCCAGCTGCTGTACCGTGGGCTGACCGTGGCTGGATGTCACATGCCCACCAAGATGCTCTATCACCCCTTCTCTTCGACTGAACAGGGTACAGAAAGTAACAAAAAGCTCACAAGGTTAAGATCAGGACAGGAAGGGATCACCCACCCATTACTGTCTCAGGCAAGACAGTCAGCTTGGGGAAATTAGTTCAGTTGATACCTCCATGGCTGCAGGGGTACCATCTGCCCCACCATGGTGTTCACCATAGGCTCTGCTCTGGTGTAACCATAAACTCAATACATCAGACAAGATTATTTCAGTGTCCCTAAATCTTAATCCCTAATGATGTCTTTCCAACAAAACTATTTGTTCTCAGATTAAAGGCCACAGAATTACCCCTTCACAACACAACAGGAATTGCTAGGGTGTTTTAATGGCACAATTTACCTTCTCCAGAACATATAGTACTTAAGAGTAGGAAAATGTAGGCTGGATGTTAGGAGGAAGTTCACAGAGAGAGTGATTTGCTATTGGAATGGGCTGCCCAGGGAGGTGGTGGAGTCGCCGTCCTTGGAGGTGTTCAAGAAAAGACTGGATGAGGCTCTTAGTGCCATGGCCTGGTTGCCTGGATAGGGCTGGGTGACCTGGATGTCTCTTCCAACCTGGTTGATTCTACGATTCTATTCTATGGAAGGTATATAGCAACCCTTCAAAAGAACACAACTGATCTCCTCATAAACTTAGGTCAAATCACACTTGAAATGAACAATCATAAGCACCTATGGTCATTTCAAGTGACAAACACACACAAAACTTAAATCAAACAAATCCCAACAAAACCAACCAACCCACCCCAATAAAACCTAACCAAACCAAACCAAACCCCAGACACCATTGATATAGGATTTGATGTTCTTTATATTCACCACAGGAAACCTTAGAAACCCTAAAGAAATAATCTACATAAAGGAGCATGCCTGAATTCCCATAGTGGAATATTCTTACTCTGGGCTCAAGGGAATCATAGAATGGGTTGGGTTGGAAGAATTCTTGAAGGGCATTTAGTTCTAACACCCCTGCCATGAGCAGGGACACATCCCACTAGACTAGGCTGCCTCATGCAACCTGGCCTTGAACACTTCCAGGGAGGGGGCATCCACAGCCTCCCTGGGCAACCCACGCCAGTGTCTCACCATCCTCACCATAAAGATTTTCTTCCTAATATCCACGCTAAATCCTCCTTATTCCAGCTCAAAGCCACTGATCTCATCCTATCACTACAAGCCCCTGCAAAGAGCAGTATGAGTAATAAACCACACAAAAGCCTAGATAAATACACAAGCTTTCCTTGGTAGTTGGATGGTTTTATTCTGGTGAACTGATTGCCCTGTACCCACCTCGACCACTCTGAAAACTTCTGTAATAAACTCAAACAACAGTAGCTTAGTTAGTGTAACCAGCCAAATCTAACTCAAATCTTCAACCATTATCAAACACTCAGCAATAAAACTGGTTCTCACTCTGGAAAAAAGGAAAAAAATAAAGAATGAGAAGAAAAAGAATAAGTTACAAGAAAAAAATAATGAATGACAATAAATATCAGCCAATAAAACTTTGCCAGAACAAAAATAAGGGCAACAGACACATCAGAGGACCTCAGAATGGGTACAGGTTGGAAAGGGGAAGAGAAGGAAGTACACTTTAAAAAGACTGACATGAAAGAAAAGCCTCCTAATTCAAAGAAATGTGTGTGTTTGAAATAGCAAATTGTAGGGTATGTGGTTATTTGCTAACAAGCTTTCCCAGAGCATCGTTTAGCTAACTACTGGAGTGAACAAATTTGATCACTCTTGCAGAGCACAAAGCAACACACAGCTCTATACAGGGCATAATACGACAGACTAAGAAAGTTGGGGCTGTTGTGTCTGGAGAGGAGAAGGCTCCGAGGAGACCTTATTGTGGCCTTCCAGTATCTGAGTGGGCCACAAAAAAGCTGGGGAGGGACTTTTTAGGATGTCAGACAGTGATAGAATCGGGGGGAATGGAGTACAACTAGAAGTAGGTAGATTAAGATGGGATGTTAGGAAGAAGTTCTTCACCATGAGAGTGGTGAGACACTAGAACAGGTTGCCCAGGGAGGTGGTGGAAGCCTCATCCCTGGAGGTCTTTAAGGTCAGGCTGGATGGGGCTGTGAGCAACCTGATCTAGTGTGAGATGTCCATGCCCACGGCAGGGGGGTTGGAACTAGATGATCCTTGAGGTCCCTTCCATCCCTGACAACTCTTTGATTCTATGAGAGTACTACAAAAATATCCTTTCCCTGCATTTGAGCTCATACATACCTATCTTTGACATTTGTTACCCACTCCTGTCAACAGTTTATGTGTTTATGTATTAAACAACAACTATAAAGTAATATGGAGAGGAAAAATTCCAGTTTATCAGGAAACATTCCCAGTTAGGACCAACACATACAGTTAGAACTGGAAAATGTGATCATAGCTCCCTGGCCTCAACAGCAGAGTTTGTTTTTCTACTTGGTGTGTTACACCCAGGTTTTTCCATGGGCCTCTAACTGCATAGTGTTGAGCTTTGTTTTTATTACCTTTTTGGAGCAGAGAACAACAATTATTCAGATTTTAAATTCCTTTATAGGAGCAATTCCTTTTGAGAAAACAAAGTTTGGGGGGAGGGGGAACCTGTAACAAGACAAAATACCAAAGGACTTCCAAGACTTAGATAAGAAATCAGATCTACTTCTTCATCCCTCAAAATACTTGAGTGACAGATAATTTCTTTTTCTCCAGCAGGACTTCACTTTTGTTCCTAATTGGATATAAGTTGGAATTGATCAATGTGAAATTGTTTCAATCTGTTGGGGAAAAAAATAATCGATCCTAGGACCTGAATAACCTTCAGGTGTCAATTTAGATTTATGGCACCATTTTCTTCTAACTTTCTGGGTCCTCCTACTTCGGTCAGTGGACACCCACAAAATTTCAGCCTTCGTTTTATCTGGCAACATAGCCAAAAGGGGCACTGCAGACAATTCATCACCTAGAAACTGAAGTCCTTTAACACCCTGTCACACCTTCTGAGCATAATTGGATACCATTATCAAGTCTGGTCAGAAATCAGCTACCTCAAACTCTCCAGAGACATGTAAAAAGAGGCAAACATCCTCTCCAAAGCCACTCCACCCAGACAAGGTTTAAAGACAACAAAGACTTAGCTTCCAAAAATTGATCATTGTGCAGAATCTGGCCCTAGCCAAGTTAGTTAAAATCAGTTCTAGAATGAAAGATGAGGAAGTGCAGGTAAAGTAACATTCTTGCAGATACCCCAATACTGCTTAAACTTTACGTTACAGAAGTTGCTCTGCTTAAATGTCAACCTGTAGAAGCTGCTTCCTGGAACAAGACCCACCAGCTCCCCTCTTGCTGGTACAAGAAAGCCAAGAAGACATTCACTGGGCAGCGGAAATAGAAATTCCAGCTAGTGTTACAAAATAATTCTTTTTAAAAAGAGGTCTTACATTTAAAACTGCAGACTTTTTGGCATCTAGCAATCCATACCTCATCCACAGAGCCTACAGGGTAAAGACCAGGGGACAGGGACCACTAACTAAGAGAGCTCGGTATTTTACCTCCTGTGTCTAAGCTGCTAATGCTGAGCAAAGGACTGGCAAGCAGCATCTCTGAATCACATAAGGCTCAGGTGGGACCTCATTGCTGTCTACAACTACCTGAAGGGAGGTTGCAGCCAGGTGGGGTTTGGTCTCTTCTCCCAGGGAACCAGCAACAGGACAAGGGGACACAGCCTCAAGTTGTGCCGGGAGAGGTCTAGGCTGGACGTCAGGAGGAAGTTCTTCACAGAGAGAGTGATTGGCACTGGAATGAGCTGCCCAGGGAGGTGCTGGAGTCACCGTCCCTGGAGGTGTTCAAGCAAAGCCTGGATGAGGCACTTAGTGCCATGGTCTAGATGACTGGATAGGGCTGGGTGCTAGGTTGGACTGGATGATCTTGGAGGTCTCTTCCAAGCTCTTTGATTCTATGATTCTATGTTTTACTTCATTTAAATTACTTTATAAAGCAAATCTTGGGGGGAAATAAACAACTGAAAAACTCAAACACCTTAACTAAGCCAATAAATATCAAGATGTGAAGAACACTTCAAACATCGATGTCTGAACTACTCCATGTGAACTAAATTAACAAAAAGCAAATCATGCTGATCTGTAAATGTTAACCTGGTTTATTATTTCGCTGGTCATGGGACCTGCAGCGAGTAGCAGATCTACACCAGCACGTCATAAATCAGTCAGACAAGGCCAAAGCTGTATAAATTAAAGACCAAAGCCTTACAAATATAAGTATGTGTGCAGCAGGAGCCAAATCAACCTTGAAAAGTAGTTGGAAACAGCGGCTGATGGTGGGTTTTCTCACATTTCTGTTTTGCTCCTGAACAGCTTTGCTTTGTTTCAGTACCATTTTTGCCCTTGACAGAAGCTTTCAATCAACATACCTCTGTACAAGTCAATCTGTACTGACTCATACTGGTTTATGCAGCATGAGGAACTGGCCAAGCTCTACACATGAGTATGAAAAACATTCCTGAATGACACCAGAACTGAATTCTGCTTGTTCAGCTGTGATCTATAAATTGGAAATACAAGAAAGGCTAAACCAAAAAAGTACCTGATTATATAAAGTTAATTTGTGGCAGGTTACACCAACTACTGAGCCCTTTCTTGTTGAGAGGCTGGGTCATATACCTGGAAAAACAGAACCATAAAAAGGTTCGATTTGGTGGTTTAGGGAGTGGGTTTTTTTCCTCTGCAGTTTAACAGCTAAGTAATCTTCAGAGCTTGGTTTGGCTTTGTCTAGGTGAGGACAATGTGAGGAGGAAGTTCTTCAGCATGAGAGTGGTGAGAGCCTGGAATGGGTTGCCCAGGGAAGTGTTTGAGGCCCTGTCCCTGGAAGTGTTTAAGGCCAGTCTGGACGGGGCCCTGGCCAGCCTGATCTAGGGTAGGGTGTCCCTGGGCATGGCAGAGGGGTTGGAACTAGATGATCCTTACAGTCCCTTCCAACCCTGACCGATTCTATGATTCTGTTTCATACCCTGCAGTCACAAAGTCTGAACACCACCAGGTGCAGCTGCCCAAAACCCAAGGGTTTTTTCCTGAATGAAACGCTCCTTTCTGTTCAAGGAGCACCTGAGCCAGAAATTAACAGCAGCAGCCTTGTGGTCCCTACCAATTCTGACTGATTCTATGATTCTATTTAAAGACATATACATCACACTGCAGAAAGTTCTATTAATAAGCAAAAAAAACCTAACCTAACCAAACAAGATACCACAGCCTCAAGAGCAAACAACCACCACACAAAAACCGCACAAAACCCGCACACATCCCCCCCCAAACCACCACGTTCTTTACTAACTACCCAAAGAAAGTTTAAATGACTGTCTTCTCCCAGATCTGAACTGTAATCAGCTCAGCACCATTTGTCAGTGAGCTACAGAATAGAATAGAATCAACCAGGTTGGAAGAGACCTCCAAGATCAGCCAGTCCAACCTAGCACCCAGACCTGTCCAGTCAACTCAGCCACAAAGATGATCAGAGGGCTGCAGCAGCTCTGCTCTGAGGACAGGCTGAGAGAGTTGGGGCTCTTCAGCCTGGAGAAGGGAAGGCTTCAAGGAGACCTTAGAGTGGCCTTCCAGTATCTGAAGGGAGCCTACAGGAAGGCTGGGGAGGGACTATTGACAAGGTCTGGTAATGTCAGGACGAGGGAGAATGAGTTTAAGCTGGAAGAGGTCAGATTTAGACTGGATGTTAGGAGGAAGTTCTTTACAGTGAGGG
>WAAF01014735.1:90030-140071 GCA_013400475.1 Tricholaema leucomelas | reverse complement strand
TTGTGTTCCAGGCCCCTCACCAGCTTTGTTGCCCTTCTCTGGACACATTCCAGCACCTCAACATCTCTCTTGAATTGAGTAGCCCAGAACTGGACACAGCACTCAAGGTGTGGCCTGACCAGTGTTGAGTACAGGGGAAGAATAACCTCCCTCGTCCTGCTGGCCACACTGTTCCTGATCCAGGCCAGGATGCCATTGGCTCTCTTGCCCACCTGGGCACACTGCTGGCTCATCTTCAGCCTACTATCCACCAGTACCCCCAGGTCCCTCTCCTCCTGGCTGCTCTCCAGCCACTCTGTCCCCAGCCTGTAGTGCTGCTTGGGGTTGTTGTGGCCAAAGTCCAGAACCCTGCACTTGGCCTTGTTCAATCTCATCCCATTGGCCTCTGTCCACCCATCCAGCCCGTCTAGGTCCCTCTGCAGGGCTCTCCTACCTTCCAACAGGAAAACATTTGTTATATAGCTTGCCCAATACTGCAGGCATAGCTTGCCATATGCCAGTTAATACCAGAACATTCAAGAGGGAATTTCAGCCCTTCATTTTCAGGAAGGACACAAGCGGTAGGTAAAGGGCACGGAAGCCCTCCGTGGACCCTGCAAGTGACAGCGCCTTTTGCTTCCAACAAAAAAGAACTGAAACCCCTTTAGTATACTCTATGAACTGACTCCCAATAACAGCTTATTTTAATTCCAGCATGCTCAAAAGACTAATTTTCTTCTGATGTTATTACAGTACACATGGATCAATACTAAAGATTATGACCACAGTCAGCACCACGTTATGCTGCTGTAACGCCACTAAACACATGTTCTTCCTAATCCAGCATTAGCAGATCACACTCTGAGCTTTGAAATGGGGTTCAGTCTGCTCTTGATGTCTAAATAAAGCTTAAATCAAACCCAGTGGCACTGGCATTAATCTAGAGCTGCGTGGCTGTGAATCAGCCCTGGTAGATCTGTTTGGTTTTCATGGCTCCTCTCTACCGACACTTACACCGCAGAGCTTCAGCATGGAAATTCTGCCTTGCTCTCATCTCCAAAGCATATTTATTTCTACCTAACTGGACAGCTGTAGAAAGTTATTTTTACTTTAAAAATAACACATTGCACAGATTGAATTTTATGTTGTTTTTTTTAAGTAATGGAAGTTTTTTGTTGCTTGGACCCTTGTGTACATGAATAGGCTTTCTCTGGTGTTTTGCTGGGTTGTTTTTTTTGACTGTTCTGTGTTCATTTGGCAGCAACAGAGTTTCAAACCCCTTGGTATAAGCTTCTGGTCCTGTGTGAACAAGGAAATTTAATCCAAATCCTACTTTTATTTATTAAAGATGCTTTCACATTTTTTGTGAACTGTATCTTGCCTCACATCTCAATTGCTGTGTAATAAATGTGCTGGGTAAAAACAAACCTGTCTGAATTCATGATGTTGCTGATACCCTCTTGTGCTAATTTGAGCCTAGCTAGAATGTTCTCGTGAGAAGAATTAGATTACAGGCTGTGAAAAGGAAACAATGGTGATGTCTACTTCCCTCACAGGCTTGCTGAGATGTATGAGAACAAGAACACAAACATAGATAATGAAGTCCCTCTCCTGTTTGGGCTTCGGGCTGAACTTCTCTCTCTAATCTAACCTGCCGTATGTGTGACTCATCCATCTGTTTCCTAACCTCCCTGGCTGACCCTCCAAACTACCTTAAACATAAGGCAAGATCTACAGTAAGGTAGAGGGGTGGGAAGAAGGTGGAAGGGCAGTTGGGAGCCCCTCCTGGGGACTCAGGTTTCTGGGAGGGGAGTTGTGTTTCTGTATTACCTTTTACCTTGTATATTTCTGTCTATAGCTGTATATACTGTAAATAGCTGCTCGTATATTGTGCTAAGCTGTAAATAGAAAGCTTCATTTAATTTCCAGAGCCACTAAGTATAGTCTGGGTGATTTTCTTAGTGGGGGGGGGGGTAACACCCAAACCATCATATCTCTCAAACATCCTGTTCTTAATCAGAACATGAGAGTTTTAAAAAGCACTTTTATCAGGCTATGAGAGAATCAGAGTCCTGTGCTTTACTACTAAGTCTCTTGTGTGCAACCAATTGAACATTTGCTCACCAGTGACTGCACCCAGAGAGACCTCAACACTGGGATGCTTGGTTCTGTCACCTGCAGCACGTGCTGGGCACGATGGCTCTGTGAAGAATACCTGTGTGAGACCAGAATGGCATAACTGCACTTGCAGCACCCTTTCCAAAACAACTAAGCGAATAAGCATGTTAAAGAAGTCAAGAAGTTTAAAAACATGATAAGCATTTCAGTTTTCAAGAGAAGTTGAGGAAATTGTCTTTTCCTCCAGGATGAAGCAGCACAGTGTCAGTGTACCTTCCTGTGGGTGAGAGATTTTACATGCCCTCAAGCTGAAACGTTCCAATTACCCTGGGGTGTCAGCATGGCTAAAAGATTGCCATTGGAATGGGCTGCCCAGGGAAGTGGTCAGTCACTGTCCCTAGAGGTGTTCAGGAAAAGACTGGATGGGGCACTTAGTGCCATGGTCTGGTTGACTGGACAGAGCTGGGTGCTAGGTTGGACTGGATGATCTTGGAGGTCTCTTCCAAACTGGTTGACTCTATGATTCTAAGATTAAGTGGAGAGAAGAAAAGAGAGACAATTACGCAAGCTACTCCTGCAGCACTGCGGGACTGCAATGAGCACACACTTATGGAAGTTATTATTAATAAGGAAAATTAGAAGAAATCATAGAATCAACCAGGTTGGAAGAGACCAAGGTTGGTCTGACCAGTGTTCAGTACAGGGGCAGAATAACCTCCCTTGTCCTACTGGCCACACTGTTCCCAATTCAGGCTCTCTTGGCCACCTGGGCACACTGCTGGTTCTTGTTCAGCTACTATCTACCAGCATCCCCCAGGTCCCTTTCTGCCTGGCTGCTTTCCAGCCACTCTGTCCCCAGCCTGTAGCACTGTTGGGGCTATTGTGGCCAAAGTGTAGAACCCTGCACTTGGCCTTGTTAAATCTCATCCCACTGGCCTCTGCCCACCCATCCAGCCTGTCAAGGTCCCTCTGCAGGGCTCTTCTACCCTCCAACAGATCAACACCTGCTCCTAGTTTGGTGTCATCTGCAAACTTACTGATGCTGGACTCAATCTCCAGATCATCAATTAAGATATTGAACAGGATCAGGCCCAGCACTGATCCTTGGAGAACACCACTAGTGACAGCTGCCAACTGGATGTGGCACCATTCACCACCACTCTCTGGGCCTGGCCCTGCAGCCAGTTCTTGACCCATATCAGAGAGAACCTGTCTGAGCCACGAGCTGGCAGCTTTGCCAGGAGCTTGTTGTGGCAGACAGTGTCAAAGGCTAGCCATGCATTTTTTGATGCAGCCCAAGATATAGTTGGCTTTTGGGGCTGCCAGCATACATTGCTAGCTCACATCAAGTGCCTTATCAACCACCACCTCCAAGTGCTCCTCTGCAGGGCTGCTCTCAACCCACTTGTCACCCTGTCTGTGTTTATGCTTGGAACTGCCCCCACTCAGACGTGGGACCTTTCACTTTTCTTTGTTGAACTTCATGATGTTGGCATGAGCTCACCACTCAAGCCTGTCAAGGGCCCTCTGGATGGCATCCCTTCCTCACACCATTATCAACAACACAACACTGTGGTGTCATCAGCAAACTTGGGCAATAGATGTCAAAATCTCACCACCACAAATGAGATATTCCAGCTGAATTCAAAGGGTAATGGACACTAATTTACATACTCCCAAAAGCCTCAAGGATTGCATCTAGTAAACATATTGAATAGCTGCAAGGCTTCCAAACTACACTGACTCTTAATCTATACAAACTCAAATACCAATCCCCCAAAAGCACAGTACCACCAGTGTGCTAGTTTGAGCCTAGCTAGAATGTTTTGGTGAGAAGAACTAGATTACAGGCTGTGAAAGGGAAACAATGGTGATGTCTACTGCACTCCTAGGCTTGCTGAGATGTATAAGAACAAGAACATAAATACAGATAACAGAGTTTCTCTCTGGGCTTTGTGGGCTCCACTTCTCTCTCTAACCTAACCTGCCATCTGTGTGACTAATCCTTCTGCTTCCTAACCCCCCTAGCCGACCCTCCAAACTCACCTGGAATATATGGCAAGATCTTGGGTAAGGTAGAAGGGTGGGAGAAAGGTGAAAGGGTGGTTGAGAGCCCCTCCTGGGGACTCAGGTTTCTGGGAGGGCTGTTGTGTTTCTGTATTACCTTTTTTACCTTGTATATTTCTGTCTGTAGCTGTATGTACTGTAAATACCTGCTTGTACATTGTGCTAGCTGTACATATAAAGCTTCATTCAGTTTCCAGAGCCACTGAGTCTAGTCTGGGTGATTTTACAAAGTGGAGGGGGGGGAACACCCAAATCATTACACACCAGAAATACCTACTCCATTTGAAGAAGTTTTTGAGTGAATGGGTAAAAAGAAATGCATCTTGGGACTGTGAGTACCCTAGGCACTTCAGAACCTTTAGATCCTTCTATAATCATCTACACTATATCCTAAGTGAATACTGAAAGAAACTCCTCAGAACAAGCTACTGTCATTTTGACCCAAATCACTTACAGCAACCTTTTCCCCGTTCAAACAGTAGCTGCACCAAAGCCATTCTCTCCAGAAGCAATATTGCTCTGAGAGGACAAAACAAAAGACTCTTTTGTGTGCTACAGTTTGAGTACTGAAGTACTCTTTTATCGCCACAAAACCAGAGGGAGAAGGTGAACCTTTCAAAAGCCCTCCTTCTTTCACAAAAAAAAAAGCATCCATGCAGACATATTACACCCAGACAGACACTGCAGGTAAGTGATCAGCTGAGGGACAGATGTTTGCCTTCTGCTTACTCTAAGGAGTAATATTTGATTGGCTATAAAACACTTACCCTGTTATGAAGGTCTCCAAAACACCATCAAAAAGGGACAGAACATCTTTGTTTCCAATTAAACTATCTAATTCTTTTTTTGTTGTTTTTAAACACATTTTCCAGCACAGAACAAATCAGACAGATGAGAGCAGTTCCCAGCCCTCCCATTTTGTTCCTCTGGAATACAATCAGAGAGCTGAAACGATCAAACTCGCTTCCACACTTTTTCGTCATCTTTTCATACTTGCAATGCAACAGACTGCAAGCAGAGTGGAATGGTTGATTTTCCTGACTGAACTACAGCTTTCCAGAATACACACACACACACACAGAGTATCACCAAGGTTGGAAGAGACCTCACAGATCATCAAGTCCAACAGTGTTGCAAAACACCTGATTTGCTCAGGTGTTGCAGAACTCTGATTAGCTTGGTTGATTTGGAATCAACCATTTGGAATGGTTGATTTTCCTGACTGAACTACAGCTTTCCAGAATCCCCTACAGTGCTGCAAAACACCTGATTTGCTCAGGTGTTGCAGAACTCTGATTAGCTTGGTTGATTTGGAATCAACCATTTGGAATGGTTGATTTTCCTGACTGAACTACAGCTTTCCAGAATCCCCTACACTGTTGCAAAACACCTGGTTTGCTCAGGTGCTGCAGAACTCTGATTAGCTCGCCGTGAGAAATGTGGTCAAGGCCCCCACATAGACCAATGTGATCACAGGCAATGCCACATGGACTCCAGAGGATTCAATGTGAATTATGCCAGAGACCTCTATCGATCATTTTGCCCTCAATAGATACCCTCAGGGCCACAAGGCACGTGCCTACACATTAGCATAATTAGTCAAGGACAACCCAGTCCATCAGCATAAACCACGCCTTGTTTTCCTCATTAACGAGGTGTCCATTATCTACCTGTCCTGGAGTCCTGTATGCCCCCACATTCCTCTCCCTCTGTGGATTGAATGGGAGAGGAAAAGGCGTGAAAAGATCTGTTTCCCCCCCTCTGCCCTGCAGGTGTGAAGTGGGGGAGCAAGGGGCCCTTCCGACATGAGGGGGGCCCCGTGCAGGGCCCGTGCTGGAATCGGCTGGGGATTGGCTGTGGTCTTTGTGCCTAGGAAGTGGTAACTCAGCTCTTTGTCTAGGAAGGGTATAAATATTGGGGGGACTTCCCGCCTTGGGGTTCCCGCCTTAGAGTTCTCCCCCACCTGGATAGCTTCTGCAGAAGGAGCCCCTGGCGCTCCGAAAGGCAAGCTCCGAAGGATGGCTTCCACCTTAAGCACCCCCTTTATGGTTCTTAACGATCCCCAGAGGCTTCTGAAAGACAGAGAAGGGACAAGCACCTGGACCGCCCTTCCATTCAGCCAGCCTGACTCACCTGTGAGTAACTTAGGCTCGGCCTTATTGATAGTGGGGTTAGGGGTTAGGGTTAGCAATATTTAATAGCTTAAGCCTTTTCCAACTTCTGACTTCCAAAATAGTCAAGTCTACCTGTGGTATCTGTGTAGAGCTTCTCAACCAACCGAACCTGCTAATTAAAACTGAATTAATTTCTGTGTATAGTTCTGGGGAAAATAAAATAACTCTATTTTTCTATAAATTCCTGACTCGGCCACATTAATTCCCTGCCTCCATAACATAGCCTTTCTGAGATAAGGTAGCCAGCAGCTGGTGGGAACCAAGGTGAGCATCCACTTGTTATTATCCTGTTTCACTCCGTTCCCACATCCTTCTTCACTTTGCATTCCCACGCTATAGTATCTCCTTACATATGCAGCTGACAGTTGCAGTGTTAATGCATTGTATGCCCACCCTCACCAAGGTAAAACATTCCAGTATAAAAAGAAAGTAGCTTCAATACATTTAGAGAGTCACCAGCGATCAACATCCACATTTTCATTAGGAGTTACCTTTGGGGTGGGTTTTTTCTTTCCCCTCTAGATCATGTTATGAATGGAAGCATATAAAAATATGGGGAGGTTATGCTTGTTAAAACCAGATCCTTGCAGACATAAATGTCATAGAATCAGTCAGGGTTGGAAGGAACCACAAGGATCATCTAGTTCCAAAACCCCTGCCATGCCTAGGGACACCCTACCCTAGATGAGGCTGGCCACAGCCTCATCCAGCCTGGCCTTAAACACCTCCAGGGACAGGGCCTCAAACACTTCCCTGGGCAACCCATTCCAGCCTCACATCACTCTCATGCTCAACAGCTTCCTCCTCACGTCCAGGCTCAATCTCCCCACCTTCAGCTTTGTTCGATTCCCCCTAGTCCTGTCACTCCCTGAGATCCTAAAAAGTCCCTCCCCAGATTTTTTGTAGGCCCCCTTCAGATACTGGAAGGCCACAAAAACGTCACCTGGGAGCCTCCTCTTCTCCAGACGGAACAGCCCCAAGTCTTTCAGTCTCTCCTCATAGCAGAGCTGCTCCAATCCTCTGATCATCCCAGTGGCCCTTCTCTGGACACACTCCAGCACATCCACATCCTTCTTGTAATGGGGGCTCCAGAACTGGATGCAGCCATCGACAGAGTGATCAACCAAGCAAAAAGGCAATTTTATTTCCGATCAGAATGTTCCCAGACCATTAATCTGGGTCCAGTTCTGACATGGATGAAAGCATGAATTGGCTGGTTGTTTGGTTGTTTGAGTTTTGGGTTGTTTTTTTTTTCTTATTTGGAGAAGCACATCAAAGAATTAATTTTTTAATACATAATTACTGCCATTCAGTTCAATGTATATTCAAGTGGAGTCTCACCAGAGCAGAGGGGGAGAATCACCTCCCTCAACCTGCTGGCCACACTTCTGATGCAGCCCAGGCTCAGGTTGTCCCTCCAGGCTGCAAGTGCACACTGCTGGCTCTTGATGAGCTTACTATCCACCAGCCCACTCTGCCCCTCTCCTCAGGGCTGCTCTCCAGCCACTCACTGCCCAGCCTCAACACAGATGCAGGACCTTGCACTTGGTGTTGTTGAACTTCAACCACTCTGCTTACAAACCATATCTGATCTTTCTTTTTCAAGAGCCATTTTGTTTTCCTGAACAGCTTTAAAGAGCAGCCTTTAAGAAAACTGCCACCATTTCATTAGAAAATAAAGTTATCTCCTTTTTGTCTAACAGAAGGGCTGGTAAAAGACAGGGAGGAAATTTGCTCCGTTGAAGATAGGGTGGTATTTCCAGCATTATCTTCCGGGGATAAGCGCAGAACTCCTTACAGTGAATTACAGCCAGTAAAAGAGCACCAAAAGAACAAAAAAAACCCCAGCACCACCCCACACTTGTCCCCCTTTATTCAAAAACAAAAAATGAGGACATGCAAGCGAGACAGAAAGAGTTGTCCTTTTAAATTCTTGCCTCTATCAAGGTCATTGCAGTAACTGAGATAACAACTGGTAAAGAATTAGAATAGAATAGAATCAACCAGGTTGGAAGAGACCTCCAAGATCATCCAGTCCAACTTGGCACCCAGCCCTGTCCAATCAGCTAGACCATGGCACTAACTGCCTCATCCAGTCTTTTCTTGAACACCTCCAGGGATGGCAACTCCACCACCTCCCTGGGTAGCCCATTCCAATGCCAATCACTCTCTCTCCATTCACCTTGTAGAACCAGCACCTTGCTCAGCCTTGCAGTAAACAATTGTCTGAAATAAGCAGCAAACCAACCCCAACCTTTGCTACGTTACCCTCTCCCCCAATCATTTTCACAGATGAAAAAAAGAGACATGTTGGAAAGATCTCAGCCTCACTGAATACTGAATCATGTATTGGCCACTTTGAAGCCAGCAATAACTTGCTTGGATTACCAATTCAGCATTCTCACTGTCTGACAAAGAATAGCGCCACAACCACAGTTTAGAAGCACCGTGTAATTGGCTTCTTCTTCAGCTCTGGACTGGCTCCACAAATGACTTACCTTCTAGCACAACACTACAAATAAAACCCATTAACCTGTAAGAGGAAGCATGAGAAAAAAAGAGCAAACCAAAGCCTGGTTTAACTACAAGTACAACTTTCTGAAGCACAAGTTGAGGCACTTTCAATTCTCTTTTATCAAGCACTCAGTGAAACAGAGGAGATTAAATTAAGTGCACTTCAACTGAGTAGTTTTCTGCCGAACCAAGCAGTCTCAGATTGCTCAGCAACCTCATAAAGAGTAGAAAATCCTGCCTTTCTGTCATGGAAGTGAAAGGCAAGTATAATGCACTATATATTGTGTTTGTATGACAGAAAGGCTTTTTCTAAGATTAACATTATCTTAGCATTAAGAACATAAAGATATCAATGTTTACTAAGTAGGATTTAACACGCCAGAAATAAAATCCTTTTTGTTTAATTTCTTGAACATGTATTAACAAAGTCCAAAACCGCCTCTGGGAATTTCCCAAAGCAGCAAAGGGATCCATCTCTTATCCAGATGCAGTCAGCAAACTCAAAAGTCCCATTTCTCAAGTTTTATCATCATTAATCATGCTGTTGTCACAGAATAACTTAGACATTTTTCTTTGCTTAAAGATTAGACTAACACTTAACCTCAAGGACTGCTGGACTAATTGCACCATCACCCAACGAGGAGTATTGTGGGTCTGAAAGATTTATCTGCTGCTCTCCTAGATGCAAACAGTGTTGTCATTTCTAGCCTTCATGCTCGTTCGGTACAGCACATCAGAATTAAACCTTAGAAACTAAACATTCAGATTATTTTTTTAGTATCATTAATTTTTGATGCTTTATATTGCTGCTGCTTTCTACCTGAGACACCATCACACAACATGCGTTGTCAAAACCTGCATCATCATCATCAGGCTCTTACAGGCCCTCACTTTGATGTTATCTTCTATAGCTTCAGCCCTACACAAATTTTATCTGAGAGATAAAATTCTGAGGGACTCAGCTGCATGGGGAGAGTTACCACACGTTTAAGTTCAAACTCAAAAGTGTTTTACTGGACTCAGCTGCATGGGGAGAGTTACCACACGTTTAAGTTCAAACTCAAAAGTGTTTTACTGTCACATCCTGTGGGATGTATTAAAGAAAAGCAGTACACAGACATCCCCTTTTTCTTCATTATCTGCCCCAATCATTCAAAGATATTTAAATAATATATTGAACACTTAATGGGCTGCCCAGGGAGGTGGAGGAGTTGCCATCCCTGGAGGTGTTGAAGCAAAGCCTGGATGAGGCACTTAGTGCTATGGTCTGGTTGACTGGATAGGGCTGGGTGCTAGGTTGGCCTGGATCATCTTGGAGGTCTCTTCCAACCTGGTTGATTCTAGGGCTCTATGAAAACAAAATTTAAGTCTATATTTAAAGCTTTATAGTCAGACTTAACAGCTTCTGATTTAACTCCTTTGAGGAAAAATCCCCACCCTAACAACTAAATTCTTGGTCTCACAAAAAGGCCATTTCTAAATTACTGAAGTCTAATGCTTACACTTCACATGTTGGTAGTACCATTGTAAGAGTCATTGCCCCTGCCTATAACCAGCGGTAGATATGCAGGCAGATCTGCTGAATCAAATCACAAACACAGAGAGCAATCAGCACTTCGAATCAGCAACCTCAGCTGACAGGACAAACACAACAGTTCTGAATTTATGGGTTTCATATTTCCCTCTTATGCAGGCAGCCAAAATGATCTGACACATGTATGCACATCAACTCTAGCAGCAGATGTCTATTTTTCACCTCACTCATGCTTAAAACCTTCCAAGTGGAATCCCAGAACATTTTCTGACTAGAAAATACATATGAAGCTGTATTTTCAAGGAGGGAAAAAAAAAGATAAATTGTTTGAGCTAATCCAGCAGGCAAGAAAAAAATGTTATACCTCATAGCAAATACAAGGCAAGGGATGATGAATGGGTTTTCTGAGGGTCACAGAGTCCCAGAGAACAGGGAGGGGGGGACACCACTGTGCATCCATCTTTTCCAAGAGACAGACTCTGCTTTATAATGCCACAATGTCGATAAAACATATTGTACCTTCCTTCACAAATGAAGGGCCTTGGCAGAGGTCTTGCAAAGCAGAACTGATCTAGTCTCCACAGCACTCCCTCCTTCCCCAGACCCTGAAATTTTGGGGATGCAGCATGGTCTGCATCCATCCAAATTCACCCTTCGTTGTGGGATTCCTAAGTAGCAAGACAGGTTAGGGATGTAGTCTGCCTTGACAGGCTGGGGTCGGAGTGGCTGGAGAGCCTAAATTTCCCCTGGCGCAGCTTGAGGCTGTGTCCTCTCGTTCTGGTGCTGGCCACCTGAGAGAAGAGAGCAACCTCCCCCAGGCTACAACCACCCCTCAGGTAGTTGTAGACAGCAATAAGGTCTGCCCTGAGCCTCCTCTTCTCCAGGCTAAACAATCCCAGCTCCCTCAGCCTCTCCTCGTAGGGCTGTGCTCGAGGCCTCTCACCAGCCTCGTCGCCCTTCTCTGGACACACTCAAGCATCTCAATGTCCCTTCTAAACTGGGGGGCGCAGAACTGAACACAGTACTCGAGGTGTGGTCTAACCAGTGCAGAGTACAGGGGCAGAACGACCTCCCTGCTCCTGCTGACCACACCATTCCTGATGCAAGTCTGCCATCCACACCACTGAACTCTGCCTGGTTACTTGCAAAGCAGCACTTCCAACAGAGTACTTGTTGAAACGTGCTCTCTCCCTCATCCTCCAGTGTTCAGAAGCACGTATTGGAAAAATTCGACTGGCAAACCACAGCACAAAATAAATGCATCAGTGAGGCAAGGATGGAAAAGGGGCAGGCATGCTTCACTGAATAATGGGCTGGTATTCAAAAGATGGAGGGGGGGAAGGCAAAATGAAACACCATCCAAAACCAACAAACAACCTCTCCTGCAGCAGGAGCAGGCAGCACATTGTTTCCAGACAGCTATTTTGGTTTTGCTGATGGAATCACAGAATGGTAAGGGTCGGAAGAGACCTTCAGAGATTGAGCCTACTCCCGCTGCCAGAGCAGGATCACCCAGGTCAAGACACACAGGAACATATCCAGGTGGGTTTGAAGGTCTCCAGAGAGGGACATTCCGTGGCCTGCTCCAGTGCTCGGTCACCCTCACCATAAAGAAGTGTCTCCTCACATAGAGGTGGAACCTCTTGTGTTTCAGCCTGTACCCACTATTCCTTGTCCTATCACTGGGCACCACTGAAAAGAGCCTGCCACCTTCATCCTGACACCCACCCCTCAGATACTTATACGCCTTGATTAGACTCCCTCCCAGACTTCTCCTCTCTAAACAGCCGCAGCTCTCTCAATCTCTACTCACAACAGAGATGTTCAAGGCCCCAAATCACTGTCATAGCTCTCCACTGATGTCTCCAACAGATCCCTGTCTCTCATGAACTGGGGAGCCTAGAACCTTCACCACAGCTTACCACAGCATTCAGGTCAGCTGATAGTGGACAGTCCTACAGCTTAACTGTGTCGCACGGCAATCCAGAACTGCTCTGAACTTTTAGGATGGAAGCACACTTGCGCTCGTTTGAGCCTAGCTAGAATGTTTTGGTGAGAAGAATTAGATCATAGGCTGAGAAATGAAAACAATGGTGAGGTCTACTTCCCTCACAGTCTTGCTGAGATGTGTAAAGAAGAAAGGCAAAACAAAGATTAGGTCACTTGCTTCTTCTCTTCGCTGGGAGCTTTGCCTGCCGGGGAGAGCTGAGGCTGCTGGCTGGACTCCATCTTGCTTTCTAACCTCACCCTCCATTTGCTTTTGTGGCTGATTTCACCTTTGCTTCTTAATCCTCTTGGCCAAACCTCCATTCTTCCTTGGGACTGGGGTAAGGTTGAGAGGGGTAGGGGGAAGGTGAGGGGTGGATGAGAGCCCCTCCTGGGGACTCAGGTTTCTGGGAGGGGAGTTGTGTTTCTGTATTACCTTTTACCTTGTATATTTCTGTCTATAACTGTATATACTGTAAATATCTGCTTGTAAATTGTGCCAGCTGTAAATATAAGCTTCATTCAAATTTCCAGAGCTGGCTGAGTCTAGTCTGGGTGATTTCTAAAGTGTGGGGGGCGGGGGACACCCAAACCATCACAACACTGCTGTACAATGATATCTTGTAGCTTGCTCTTCGTCCTTCCCCTAGTGGTATCTGCCATTCAATTTGCTGTGTCCTACTTTGGTCTACTGAGAATCAAGCTCTTGCCCTCCCAGCATTAGGCATGGGAAGGTGATCCTGGAGCAACAACTAAGTGACAAGAGCCAGGTCAGAGCCTAGCATGGTAGAACTGTCATTTTCTCATGTTTCCTGTTCCCATGTGCACACTCACACTTCTCTACTTCCAACTTCATTTACAATTTTGGGGCTCAGTTAAGCAGGATTGCAAGGGAGCTGCACAATTCTTTAGAGCTGGCCCTTAATTACCCTGAATAAATCAGTACTCCGTTACCTCATGTTCATCTGCTCTTACAGATCATTTATGCAGCCAACACAACAGGGAGCAGAAGTCTTCTCCTTCCAGTATCTATTACAAAGTTTCCAGCTTTCCAGAGCTGACACTGCCTATTCCAAAGTGTACTTACACTTGGAAGCTACCATTTAAGTTTGACATTCAGGGCTACCGAACAGTACTCTTCTGTAGGGGGAAAAGAGAGTACCAAAAGAACACACAAAAGCACCCCACACCACCCAACCACCACTGTCTTACTCATCCCTCTTCATTTTTGGCAGTCTCTCTCAGAAACACTTTGTCTCATCACACAGATCATTATCTTGAGATGATGCAGCCTGCTTTCAGGAATGAGCTATGTGCCATTATGTCTCTCACAGCAACAGACACAATTCCAGTTTCTCATTGTTGCAACACATCCACTTCATAGAATAGAATCATAGAATGGTTTAGGTTGGAAGGGACCTCAAGGATCATCCAGCTCCAACCTCCTGCCATAGGCAGGGACACCTCCCACTAGAGCAGCTTGCTCAAGGCCTCATCCAGCCTGGCTTTAAACGCCTCCAGGGAGGAAGCATCCACAACCTCCCTGGGCAACCTGTGCCAGTGTCTTACCACCCTCACTGTAAAGAACTTCCTCCTAATATCCAGTCTAAATCTCCCCTCCTCCAGTTTAAACCCATTCCCCCTCGTCCTGACATTACCAGACCTTGTCAATAGTCCCTCCCCAGCCTTCCTGTAGGCTCCCTTCAGATACTGGAAAGCCACTCTAAGGTCTCCTCGAAGCCTTCTCTTCTCCAGGCTGCAGAGCCCCAACTCTCTCAGCCTGTCCTCATAGCAGAGCTGCTGCAGCCCTCTGAGCATCTTCGTGGCTCTCCTCTGGACTCGCTCCAGCAGTTCCATGTCCTTCTTGTGTTGGGGGCTCCAGAACTGCACACAGTACTCCAGGTGGGGTCTGAGGAGAGCAGAGTAAAGGGGGAGAATCCCCTCCCTTGCCCTGCTGGCCACACTGCTCTTGATGCAGCCCAGCACAGGGTTGCTGTCTGGGCTGCATGTGCACACTGCAGGCTCATGTTGAGCTTTTCGTCAGCCCAGACCCCCAGGTCCTTCTCCTCAGGGCTGCTCTCAGCCATTCACCACCCAGCCTGTATCTGTGCCTGGGATTGCACCGACCCAGGTGCAGGACCTTACACTTGGCCTTGTTAAACGTCATGAGGTTGGCCTGGGCCCACCTCTCCAGCCTGTCCAGGTCCCTCTGGATGCCATCCCTGCCCTCCAGCAAGTCAGCTGTGCCACACAGCTTGGTGTCATCTGCAAACTTGCTGAGGGTGCACTCAATTCCTCTGTCCATATCACTGACAAAGATGTTACAGAGCACTGGTCCCAGCACTGACCCCTGAGGAACACCACTTGTCACCGGTCGCCAGGTGGACATTGTGCCATTGATCACCACTCTCTGCATGCCACCATCCAGCCCATTCCTTATCCAGTGAGTGCTCCACCCATCCAGTCTGTGCTTTTCCAGTTTGGTGACCAGGTTGTCATGTGGGACAGAGTCGAATGTCCTTATTTTATTGCTCTTGACTCCATCACAAATGACAATTTGATCTATTGTCAGGGGCTTGGCTCAAAGAGAATGCAAAATTAGGAGTTCCAACCAGGAGGTCTAGGCTGGATGCTAGGAGGAAGTTCTTGACAGAGAGACTGGCACTGGAATGGGCTGCCCAGGGAGGTGGTGGAGTCGCCACCCCTGGAGGTGTTAAAAAAAAGCCTGGATGAGGCACTTAGTGCCATGGTCTGGCTGACTGGGTAGGGTTGGGTGCTAGGTTGGAGGTCTGTCAAGAACTTCCTCCTAACATCCAGCCTGTACTAACCCCAGCACAACTCGAGACTGTGTCCCCTTGTTCAACTGCTGGTTGCCTGGGAGAAGAAAACAACCCCCACCTGGCTACAGCCTCCCTTCAGGTAGTTGTAGACAGCAATAAGGTCCCCCCTGAGCCTCATCCCATCTAGTAGCTACAAACAGGCTTAAAGAGGAACTAATTCCTGTTTATAATGGCATCTCTGTCTTGCAGCCATGTAGCATCATTCATCAGCACAGATTTCCTGAAATGCTTCTATGGGAAGATAATGATAAGGCAGGATAGAAGGTAGAGGCAACTAGTGTGAACTACAAGCTACTTACTATATCCCACATTTCCTTCAAAACAAAATCAAGAAGCTCCTTTCTGGGATTTTCTTAGTGTTTGTTTTGTTTCAGCTCTCTCTTCTGACAGTAACAGAAATCATTGCTCCTAGCAGAACACCAAAGACAGCAAAAGCCTTGAATTAGAAATTAGAATATTGGATTTGATGACAACTTTTTTTCTCTTCTAATTCCAATTTGTGAACTGTAGATTGGTTTTGGTCTGTCTTCAGACAGGCAACTTTTTCTCTTTCTGTTCTTTCCCTAATTAAAGAAATAGAGGAGTGAGTGCCATACCTATATGTGCCCTTTTTCATTTGCCTAATTGCTCCTTCTGTTCAGACTCCTACTCATGAGAATTCCAGAGGCCTGCATAAAACATTTAGCTGCCAAAATGTTTACCTTAATGACTTTTCAACCCATTAAAACATGCTCATCATGGTATCATTAATAATCTCTATGCACATCACACTTCTGCAGTCTTTTGCTGGCAGCACACCCCCCAAGGTAGTACATTTTCAGTACTACAGTACTGGGAGAAAAGGGTAAGAAATTACCTGAGAACTGCAAGAGAATCACAGAACATTAAGGGTTGAAAGGGACCTTGAAAGATCATCTAGTCCAATCACCCTGCCAGAGCTGGGTTACCTACAGCAGGTCACGCAAGAATGCATCCTGGCAGGTTTTGAATGTCTCCAAAGGAGACTCCACAACCAATTTGGGCAGCCTGTTCCAGTGCCATGAGAACCTCACACTGAAAAAGTTTTTTGTTCTGTTCACATGGAACCTCCTATGCTCCAGTTTGCACCAGTTGCTCCTTGTCCTACTACCGGACATCACCGAGAACAGCTTGGCTCTGTCCTCCCCAGACTCACCCTTTATATGGTTATCAACATTAACGAGGTCACCTCTGTGTCCTGCTCTCCAAGCTGAAGAGACTCAGCTCCCTCAGCCTTTCCTCACAGGGGATATGTTCCATTCCATCTTTGTGGCTCTCCACCAGACCCTTACAAGCAATTCCACATCCTTCTTGAACTGAGGAGCCCAGAACTGGACACAATATTCCAGATGTGGCCACAGCAGGGCAGAGTAGATGGGAAGGAGAACCTCTGTCGACCTACTAACCACTTCCCTTCTTACACACCCTAGGGTGTCCTTGGCCTTCTTGGCCACAAGCGCACATTGCTGGCTCATGGTCACAAGCAGCAGCAAGTATCCAGACGCAGCTCGTTGGAGGTGCAGTGCCTACACAGTTCTCTCTCTATTTGTCCTGAAAATACACAGCTTCTGGCTTGCACGAGGACTGTGACAGTCCCAGCAACACAAACCTGTCACTTCAGCCTGACAGTGAGGGGAAGACAAGCTAAAGGAGGCTGCAGTGGAGGACACAAGGAGGTCAAAGAGGAGGAAAGATAAAAACCAGAAGAGGCAGGAGCCTGAGCTCCAGAGTCTCCTGTCACTCCAAATTAAGCAGCTCTAGAGAAACCAGCACAACAACATGACCTGATAAATGTCACTGAACAACTTCATCCAAAGCAGAAACCTGTACTATAGTAACTTCTAATCTTAGTTTCTTTACCATTCCCATGAATCCTGCATTTTGTCCCATTTATATCATTAGACTCTCATAGAAGGGAAAAATGCTGAAGCTGAGGACTGTGTCGAGCTGGGATTTGAATATTTCCAACGACTGAAACTCTATAACCTATATATGGGCAACCTATGCCAGCATTCAACAACCCTCACAGCAAAATTATTCATTCCCATGTTTAAACACAGCCCTATGGGTTTCAGTTTCTGCCCACTGCACCTCTTGTCCTGGCAGTGGGCACCACTGAGAAGAGCTCCACTCTGTTGCCTTTATTTTCTCCCACAAGACATTTATAGAAGCTGGCAAAATCCCCCAAGCCTTCTTTTCTATGAGCTAAACAGCCACAGCTCCCTTAGCTTTTCCTCATCTGAGAGATGCTCTTAGTCACTTCCATGGCCCTTTGCTGGATTAACTCCAGTATGCCCACACCTCTCTCATACTGGGGAGCCCAGAACTAGACACAGCACTGCAGGTGTGGCCTGATTCTGTAATTGAGTGTTTTCTGCCTGTGCCAAGTTATCCCAGCTCATGCTGAGGTGCTGGTGGAGAACCATCTATGTCTCACATCACATATGAAAGCATCCATTGATATTTAATGAGCACACTTCCAGATTTCTATAGATTGTCCTATAGCACAGAGTGACCTGATCATAGGATGTTAGGGGCTGGAAGGGACCCAAGGAGACCATCGAGTCCAACTCTCCTGCCAGAGCAGGACAATACTATCTAACACAGATCACAGAGGAACACATCCAGACAGGCCTTGAAAGTCTCCAGAGAAGGAGATCTCACAACCTCTCTGGGACACCTGTTCCAGTGCTCTGTGACCCTTTCAGTAAAGAAGTTCCCCCTTGTGTTGCACTTGTGATGCACTTGTGATGCACTGCTGTCCCGTAGCAATTTAATATCACTGTATTTGGGATGTTGTCACAAATGCAGATGACAAATTAACTAAGTTTTCAACTTGAAAGTTGGTTGAACTGATCAAAAAGTGACAAAAGCCACGACAAAAGTGAGCAACAAACATGGATGTCAGTTTGAGTTAGCTATACTCTGACTAACCAGAGCATCCATTTGCACTCTGATTCAGTTGTTTGCCCTCTAATTTTATTCTGACACACAAAAATACTTGTATTACTTGTATATAGCAGTCAACATGGTATTACCAAGGGGAAGTCATGTTTGACCAACCTGATCTGCCTTTTATGAGGACATAACCAGGTGGATTGAGCAGTGGATGTAGTTTATCTTGACTTCAGTAAAGCATCTGACACTGTCTCCTACAGCATCCTTCTGGCTAAACTGAGGCAGTGTGGTCTGGATGATCAGGTAGTGAGGTGGATTGGAACTGGCTGAAGGAAAGAAATCAGAGAGTTATGGTCTATGGGATGGAGTTCAGTTGGAGGCCTGTGACTAGTGGGGTCCCACAGGGGTGAGTACTGGGATCAGTTCTGTTCAATATATACATCAATGACCTGGATGATGGCACAGAGTGCACTGCCAGCAAGTTTGCCGGTGACATCAAACTGGGTGGAGTGGCTGCCACACCAGAAGGCTGTGCTGCCATTCAGCAGGACCTGGACAGGCTGGAGGGTTTGGCAGGAAGAAATTTAATGAAATACAACAAGGGCAAGTGTAGAGCCTTGCACCTGGGAAGGAACAACCCCAGGGATCAGTACAGGTTGGGGACTGACCTGATGGAAGGCAGCGAAGGGGAAAAGATCTGGGAGTCCTAGTTGATGGGAGGTTGACCATGAGCCAGCAATGTGCTCTTGTGGCCAGGAGACCCAGTGCCATTCTGGGGTGTATTAGAAGGGCTGTGGCTAGTAGGTCAAGGGAGGTTCTCCTTCCCCTCTACTCTACCCTGGTGAAGCCTCATTTGGAGTACTGTGTCCAGTTCTGGGTACCCCAGTTCATGACGGTCACAGAACTGCTTGGGAGTGTCCAGCATAGAGTCACAAAGATGATTAAGGGAATGGAACACGTCTCTTAGGAGGAGAGGCTCAGGGAGCTGGGGCTCTGCTGCTTGGAGAAGAGGAGACTGAGAGGTGACCTCATCAATGCTTATAAATATATCAAGGGTGAGAGCAAGGAGGATGGAGCCAGGCTCTGCTGGGTGACATCCAATGCCAGGACAAGGGGCAATGGGTAGAAGTTGAGGCATAGGAAGTTCTATGGAAACATGAGGAGGAGTTTTTTTCTCTGCAAGGGTGCCAGAACGCTGGAACAGGCTGCCCAGGGAGGCTCTGGAGTCTCCCTCTCTGGAGATACTCAAAACCCACCTGGATGCATTCCTGTGTGATCTGCTCTAGGTGATCC
Organism: Tricholaema leucomelas; assembly: GCA_013400475.1. Taxonomy (NCBI): domain Eukaryota; kingdom Metazoa; phylum Chordata; class Aves; order Piciformes; family Lybiidae; genus Tricholaema lacrymosa; species Tricholaema leucomelas. The sequence goes on along the minus strand of WAAF01014735.1, from coordinate 120,650 downwards.
TGCCCTGGCAGGGGGGTTGGACTGGATGAGCTTTCAAATCCCTTCCAGCTCCTGACATACTGTGTGATTCTGATACTGATAACTGCTCACCAAAGGAAACGGAGGAATGAGAACAATGATGTTTTCTTACTAAAAGAGCAGACTAGCCACAGGAACACATTCGCTTCTGCAAAACAGCTACTTCCTTACTCAGCATGTGACACTCAACGGCACAGAAGCAGAAGACAATCTTCAGAGGCAAAGAGAAAGCATACCACAAAGGACAGGAGAAACTAGGAGGTCTGGGCAGATAAAAAGCAGCTCAAGGGAGACGCCAGTTGTGAACACACGACTGAGGGTAATACCACGACGCAGCATATGTAAACAGCAGCTGAACAGGCACCCTCACTTCAGGAACACTTAGTCTGTAAGCTCTAGTGTTGTGTACTGGCTTTACATTGCCTGCTTTGTAACAAGCCTGTGTCCTCCAGTCCTTAACCACAACACAGAACTAGCAGCTGAAACCCAAAGCAGGCGCATTCCCTTCAGACTTGTTCATTAAAAGAACTCTCCAGATATAAGTGCAGAACCTCTACATAACAGAACATCTGGCAAAAATATGTGTATATATTTACAGTGGAGGTTGATTTTTTTTCCACAGTAAATCAATAAGGTTGGAAAAGACCTTCAAGATCATCAAAAGTCCAACCTATCACCCAACATCATCAAATCAACTAAATCATGGCATCAAGTGTCATCCATATATAAGGGGAGAGAGGGAGGGGAGAGAGGGAGGGGAGAGAGGGAGGGGAGAGAGGGAGGGGAGAGAGGGAGGGGAGAGAGGGAGGGATTATTATCATGCTCTAGACTAGGACTGAAAAAAAAAAAAAAAGATTAAAAAAAAAGTAAATACTCTTATTTTTCTACCTGCAGACTGAGCAAGTTTGTTCTGGAGAGTGTCTGACAGAACTCAGAACTCAGTAACACCCAACCGTGCCTTAAAAAGTAGCTGCTGATTTATTTTTGCTAATGAAGTTCTCTGATGATAGGTAGGAGGGTGGGGAAAAAAATGCTCACCTCTAAGCACCAAAAAATGTCTTTTGGCACGATTAGCTGAAATTCCTTCCGGCTAAACAAAGATGCACGTTAGGTCTCCCAGGTGACACTTTCACTCGACACGTAGTTTAAGCATCAAATAACAACACACACACAAACTTAATAATAAACCAGTATCACAGTCTCACAGTATCACCAAGGTTGGAAGAGACCTCACAGATCATCAAGTCCAACCTGTTACCACAGAGCTCAAGGCTAGACCATGGCACCAAGTGCCACGTCCAATCCTGCCTTGAACAGCCCCAGGGATGGCGACTCCACCACCTCCCTGGGCAGCCCATTCCAGTGGCCAATGACTCTCTCAGTGAAGAACTTTCTCCTCACCTCAAGCCTAAATTTCCCCTGGTGCAGCCTGAGGCTGTGTCCTCTTGTTCTGGTGCTGGCTGCCTGAGAGAAGAGAGCAACCTCCTCCTGGCTACAACCACCCCTCAGGTAGTTGTAGACAGCAATGAGGTCTCCCCTGAGCCTCCTCTTCTCCAGGCTAAACAATCCCAGCTCCCTCAGCCCCTCCTCGTAGGGCTGTGCTCAAGGCCTTCTTTGTCCTCAGTGTATAGAATCTCCAGGAAATGAGCTTAAAAGGAGCAGGAAAAGCAACACCAACATCCAAAGGAAAGAGCACCGATCTGTTACTACCTGGAGGAAAAGGCAGTGAAAGAGACCATTACCCCAGCACACAGTGTGACGACACAAAGCCTTCAGCACAGGCCTAACCCTAACAGACTCTAACCCGAAGTCCTTTTGTGGTACAGCTACAGTGAAAACGCTACCTTCGACCGGGATTTAACCCACCCAAGGCTACCTGCCGCCTAAACAAACCCTACCAAAGAGCAGTGCTTGGTGTGTGCAACTCTGAAATGGTGACTGAGACAGTATTCGGCCAATATCTCTCAACAAAAATGAAACATTGGCTAGTTTGGATTAAAGCTTGCCATGCTCTTTTTCCAAGGGCACCAAAATGCCTAGATCATAGAATCAGTCAGGGTTGGAAGGGACCACAAGGATCATCTAGTTCCAGCCTCCCTGCCATGCCCAGGGACAACTTACCCTAGAGCAGTCTGGCCACAGCCTCAGCCAGCCTGGCCTTAAACGCCTCCAGGGATGGAGCCCCAACCACCTTCCTGAGCAACTCATTCCAAGCTCTCACCACTCTCATGCTCAACAACTTTCTCCTTTCATCCAGGCTGAATCTCTCCACCTCCAGCTTCACTCCATTCCCCCTAGTCCTGCCACTCCCTGACAGCCTAAGAAGTCACTGCCCAGCTTTTTTGTAGGCCCCCTTCAGATACTGGAAGGCCACAAGAAGGTCAACCTGGGAGCCTCCTCCTCTCCAGACTGAACAGCCCCAACTCCTTCAGTCTGTCCTCAGAGGAGAGATGATCATCAGTGTCAACTGTAAGCTAGATAGGGCACTCTTGGCACATTGATCAGCTGGTTATCAGTACCTAGAGTATCTTCTTTCTCTAGTATATGACCAAGAGGGACAAATCAGTTTGTAGGTTTTCCTAGAAGCATGATAAACAGCCTTCACTCTTGTAGCAAGAAATGGCTTCTGATTTAAATATACCTAGAGAAGAACAGAGTGAGTGCAAAATATCCATATTGCTAAAATAAGAAGCCCACAAGCATTCTTTGGGAATTTAAGTTAGCTAATGAGAGATTTCAGGTGCCATACTGCTGCCTCCAGAATAAGGCAGCCAGTCAGCATTTCTCATCCTTAGTTTTAACATACTTTTGCAATTAGTTACAGCAAGAATAAAAAGATGTGTGAGATTGTTTCATTGAGCTGTAATTCCTACTGCCCTTATGTTCTACCATTTTGATTCAAGGAGTTAAAAACAATAACCAAAACCTCTCTCTTCAGTACATTCACAAGATTGGAAGACAGATATACACAGCAACATGACAGAAGTGCTTTACCACCTGAATAGAATCATAGAATCAACCAGGTTGGAAGAGACCTCCAAGATCATCCAGTCCAACCTAGCACCCAACCCTAGCCAGTCAACTAGACCATGGCACTAAGTGCATCATCTAGGCTCTTCTTGAACACCTCCAGGGACGGTGACTCCACCACCTCCCTGGGCAGCCCATTCCACTGTCAGTCACTCTCTCTGGCAACAACTTCCTCCCAACATCCAGCCTAGACCTTCCCTGGCACAACTTGAGACTGTGTCCCCTTGTTCTGTTGCTGCTTGCCTGGCAGAAGAGACTGACCTCCACCTGGCTACAGCCTCCTTTCAGGTAGTTGTAGACAGCAATGAGGTCACCTCTGAGCCTCCTCTTCTCCAGGCTGCACACTCCCATCTCCCTCAGCCTCTCCTCACAGGGCTGTATTCCAGGCCCCTCACCAGCTTTGGATGTGTTCCAGCATGTCAACATCTGTCTTGAATACTTAACCTTTACCTACCTGATCTCTCCAATATCCTTATCTACAATGACTGACATCACTGGCCTTCCTATCCACATTTAACATTTCTATCCACATGCTGTGAACATCTCTTGAAACGGAAAGGAGATCTGCAAGAAGTCATGAGGAACATTACTCCTTCAAGCACCGACTACTGTCACTGGAGAACGAACTGAAAAGGAAGCAAACACTGCAAGTACACAGCTCAGTGAGAAGCAATAACGAACCCCTGCACATCTCTGCCACTCAGCCACCATCAGAACTCAGTGCAAGAGCGGTACGTGGGTCAGGAGTAACAGCGTGTCCACCTCCTGCTCAGAACACAGCAGCCAGGGAAGTGGAGAGCACCCTGCCTCAGAGACTGCCGTGCAACAGCAGTGCTACTTGGGCAGCAACTTCACATCTACTTCTAAAATCTCCTGCCAGTGCCAGCCACAAGGATTATACAGCCTCTTTATCTGCTTCACAGCAAACAAAGCAGTTGCCAAGATAAAGCCACTGTGTGCAACCCAGCAGGGTTACGAACGCACAATGGCAAAATGGCAATAAGCTACTACCCACCTTTCTTCTGCCACTGTAAGACTCCCCCAGAGTACAGACACTCATTTCATTTCACTTGGAAAATGAGGTGTAAAGTGAAAAAGAAGCAAATAATCTCCAGTTCTTCACATGACTGGGGTACATAGACAAACGTATCTATCTTTTCCTGCACCCTGATATCAGCATTTGAGCATGCCAGGGGTTTTCTTCCCCTTCTGAGTACTCCTCTAATGCTCTCACATACAAGGGATTATGACAACCAACTTCTATCAGCAGCTCTTGCTAAACATCATCCCAAATTAGCTTTAGATCATGTAGCAAATCACAGAATCACAAACATTTCACATAGAGTATTAATTCCATCATAATCTAGTGTTAATTTCAGACATTTTTTGTCACTTTCCTTTTTCCTTGACAGATTTTTTTGGTACTGGGATGAAAAGCAGGCTAAGAAAAAAAGAGATTTTAGACCAAGCTCCAATTAAGAACAGATGAGGCACTTGGTGTCATGGTCTGGTGGACTGGCTAGGGCTAGGTGATAGGTTGGACTGGATAATCTTGGAGGTCACAGTATCACAGCATCACAGTATCACCAAGGTTGGAAGAGACCTCATAGATCATCAAGTCCAACCCGTTAAGGTCTCTCCCAACCTGGTTGATTCTATGATTAGTGCCATGGTCTAGTTGATTGGCTAGGGCTGGGTGCTAGGTTGGACTGGCTGATCTTGGAGGTCTCTTCCAACCTGGTTCATTCTATGATTAGTGCCATGGTCTAGTTGATTGGCCAGGGCTGGGTGCTAGGTTGGACTGGATGATCTTGGAGGTCTTTTCCAACCTGGCTGATTCTACAAATCTATGATCTGCACCCAAGAAGTCTTCCCAGCTCTTATATCTTCTGCTATCCTCTATTAATGACAGAGATCTACAAAGCAGAAATTAAGTGTCAAGTTTAAAAAATTACAGTAGTACATTGGTTCCAACATGCTTTCAGCACTGTAAATCCCTTTAGCTTGTTGCTCTCCCCATGGTTTTCTTGCAAAAGCAGGTTTCCGGGTTTGGCTTATGTCCAACAGTTGCAAGAGTTGTGTGTTTTCTCTGTTAGAAGACAAAATATAGGACATGATGCATCTAATCCATAGATTAGCATAAGACACACAGCCATCTTTGCAGAGTGCTCTAAAGAAAGCAGCTGAAATGCAGATGAATATATCACACGTGTTCCATTTCCAAGCCAAATACAAAACTGAGCAAGTCATGTTTTGGTCTGACTTCTTTTACACAGTAAAGAGGACTAGAAGCATGCAGCCAGGGTTCTTCTCAAAATGCTAGACCTTTGTTTTCCTGAAGACTTCTTCACATTCAGTATACCAAAACCAAGATTAAAAAAAACCAACACACTCCTCTGGCACTGCCTGACCCAGTTATAAAATCAGTCAGGTCACATTTAGACTTCCAGAGAGTTAATATAGTGAACATCAAAGCTAGACCAACCTATTTCTTTATGCTTTGTTAAACAAACTTAAAAGTTAGTTCAGTCCAGAGGACTGGCTCTCATATCCTCAAACATTTATGGCTGCTCCATGACTGCAAGTAAATTTCACCACTTTCCCCATACTCTTTGCTTGCCTGCTCTGCATTTTATGAGGCAAACTGGAACCCAGATTATGAAACCACCTCAGTGACCACTACAGGCAGAGCCTCGTCAAACACCTCCAAGTCCCCTGGAATTTTCTATTGTCACAAACACTGAGACGCTGCTACAAGTGGAGCATCTTGTAGCCTACAAGACCATCCAGGCAAAGCTCACCCCTAACATAAGATGTGCACAACTAAGGTAGTATCAGTGTGCCCAGGTGGGCAAGAGAGCCAATGGCATCCTGGCCTGTATCAGGAACAGTGTGGCCAGTAGGACAAGGGAGGTTATTCTTCCCTTGTACTCAGCACTGGTCAGGCCACACCTTGAGTACTGTGTCCAGTTCTGGGCTCCTCAATTCAAGACAGATGTTGAGACACTGGAATGTGTCCAGAGAAGGGTGGCAAAGCTGGTGAGGGACCTGGAACACAGCCGTGTGAGGAGAGGCTGAGGGAGTTGGGGGTGTACAGCCTGGACAAGAGGAGGCTCAGGGGTGACCTCATTGCTGTCTACAACTGCCTGAAGGGAGGTTGTAGCCAGGTGGGGGTTTGTTTCTTCTCCCAGGCAACCAGCAACAGGACAAAGGGACACAGTCTCAAGTTGTGCCAAGGGAGGTCTAGGCTGGATGTTAGGAGGAAGTTGTTCACAGAGAGAGTGATTGGCATTGGAATGGGCTGCCCAGGGAGGTGGAGTTGCTGTCCCTGGAGTTATTCAAGAAAAGCCTGGATGAGGCACTTAGTGCTACAGTCTAGGTGATTGGGTAGGGCTGGGTGCTAGGTTGGACTGGATGATCTTGGAGGTCTATTCCAATCTGGCTGATTCTATGGTTCTATGATCTTCAACTCCCTCTACCACCACTTTGACAGCAGGACTGTTTGATCTCATCCTATGGCGCATGTCTCAAATAGGTTTGATTTGTGCCCCACAAGCTTGTTGCTCTTCACTGCTTAGAAAAACGAGATGAAGGCAATTAGCAGAGACGGAGACACAGAACACAATTAATGCAGCCCCACGTCTGGGGCTGGTCACACAATTCATAAAACTGCCTCTCCTTGTCAGACAAGACCTTTGGCTGCTATCATCACACAATTTCAGCAACACAGTCAGATAAAAGATTTGGGTGAGCAGACCAAATCAAACCAGAAATCCCAGCAGTTGCGGTTCACTCTCTGGTTACGGATAAAGTGACAGGAGTACATGTCAATGTCTGAATGTAAAAGTCGGGCCAGCCACCTTTGTGGTTGGAATGCTTACATGACAGTAAACCAGAAATGAGGAGATTTTTTTCTCTTGCCTACAGCTCTTTCTGCGAATTTCTGCTAGAGAAGATGGCAATCACACTACCCACAGGCATAGTACCTACAGCAGGAGAAACTGTCATCTTCCACCAGCCTCACACCAACACCACTAACGCCATCTGAGCTCCGAGGTTTAATCTGGTTGAAGGCAACCAATCTCCAGCACCACGCTCAGCAAAATCTATCCTACTATTTTACTTTTTTTTTCCCTTTCAGGAATGCCTTCTTCCCCCAACTACCAGCATGGTAGAACACTGCTCAAAGTAACTCACCCTCTTGGAAGCAGGTTTGGTTTTTTAATACAGACTGATCCGTGAAGAAAGCAAAATGAATGCCTTCACTTTCAACACATATACTTAAGATGTAGCTTTTTCCATGTCTATTACCAGACAGCAAAACTAAGTATAAACCCCTGACAGTATGACAAATAGCAGTTAGAGGTAATGGGGACGCTCTAAATGCAAACTTAATTAGAATGGAATTGAAAAGTTAAGAAGCTATTAAAAAAACATTAATAAAGTATCACCAAGGAGCACAGATAATGGATAAAAACACTACTCCTTTTCTCCCTCCTCCTCCCTGAAGTCTGTTGCTTCTATGCCTTTTGCTCAGATGTCCATTTGTTAAACTGTTTGAGTGCTGTAAGGCTCTGCTCCCATGATAAAAATCTGGGGTATTTTTTTCTTCTAGTATAAGAAGCTTCTACAACCAAATAAATTCTTAAAGGACAGATGCAATTTCTTCCCCAACGCTGTAGGTTTTCACACACACATCCCTCAAGTGTAGGATCCCTTCTTTAAATAAGAGGATGGTGAGGCCATCTTTAGAAGCAAGTTTCAAATCACTGCCTTAAGAAGGTGCAACCTGCTAATGTAATCCCACATTTGAATTACAGCAAGTGTAATATTGAAGTTAAGGACTGCACTAATACCTTGAAAACAAAGCTAGACTTGCATATAAAATACTTCTAAGTCAGAAGATAGGTGACTGGCCAAACAAGTTCTTCAGCATTTCAATTTTACTTTTAAATCTGTCTTTATACTTTTCTTTTTTTCCTTTTAAAGCTAATAACAAAGAGTCAGTAACAAAGGAGAGCTTTGATAGATGCTATTAAGACAACAGTCTACAATACCAGTCTTCCTCAGAGCCAGAAGCGAAAGTTTTATGTATTTTTGTTGGGTAAAACTGTAGTCACCATACTCCCTCCAGAACCCCGACAAAGAAGACTGTTGCCTTTAATGAATCCTTCTTCCCCTTTCTGTGCTTCCCTAATACAACCAACTCAGAGCTCAGAAACACCACTGCAAGTAATGGTGCCATTTACTAGCACCTGAAATAAGCACAATGCTTAGTCGGTGGGTCAATATCCACACCACAGGAATATCACACATTTAAAGACCGATTATTCATTTGGTCTCCTACAATGCCAAGTTCTGGAGTAGCTGCACATTTGTTTCTTTAAAAAAACAATTGATCATAGAATCATAGAATGGTTTAGGTTGGAAGGGACCTCAAGGATCATCCAGCTCCAACCCCCTGCCATAGGCAGGGACACCTCCCACTAGAGCAGGCTGCTCAAGGCCTCATCCAGCCTGGCCTTAAACACCTCCAGGGAGGAAGCATCCACAACCTCCCTGGGCAACCTGTGCCAGTGTCTTACCACCCTCACTGTAAAGAACTTCCTCCTAACATCCAGTCTAAATCTCCCCTCTTCCAGCTTAAACCCATTCCCCCTCGTCCTGACATTACCAGACCTTGTCAATAGTCCCTCCCCAGCCTTCCTGTAGGCTCCCTTCAGATACTGGAAAGCCACTCTAAGGTCTCCTCGAAGCCTTCTCTTCTCCAGGCTGCAGAGCCCCAACTCTCTCAGCCTGTCCTCATAGCAGAGCTGCTGCAGCCCTCTGAGCATCTTCGTGGCTCTCCTCTGGACTCGCTCCAGCAGTTCCATGTCCTTCTTGTGTTGGGGGCTCCAGAACTGCACACAGTACTCCAGGTGGGGTCTGAGGAGAGCAGAGTAAAGGGGGAGAATCCCCTCCCTTGCCCTGCTGGCCACACTGCTCTTGCTGCAGCCCAGCACAGGGTTGCTGTCTGGGCTGCATGTGCACACTGCAGGCTCATGTTGAGCTTTTCGTCAACCCAGACCCCCAGGTCCTTCTCCTCAGGGCTGCTCTCAGCCATTCACCACCCAGCCTGTATCTGTGCCTGGGATTGCACCGACCCAGGTGCAGGACCTTACACTTGGCCTTGTTAAACGTCATGAGGTTGGCCTGGGCCCACCTCTCCAGCCTGTCCAGGTCCCTCTGGATGGCATCCCTGCCCTCCAGCAAGTCAGCTGTGCCACACAGCTTGGTGTCATCTGCAAACTTGCTGAGGGTGCACTCAATTCCTCTGTCTATATCACTGACAAAGATGTTACAGAGCACTGGTCCCAGCACTGACCCCTGAGGAACACCACTTGTCACTGGTCATGAAAATGTTCTTTTGTGCAAATGCTTTATTTAATCTCTTGCTCACTGTTAATTGCCAAAAGGAAAATGAGCACAACTCCTCGCTATCAGGAAACACTGTACTGAAGACTTGTGATATGTTTTCTTTATACTTATATTCTTACAAATTCTCTCTGTGAAAAGCAGATGACAGGCAGCAATTTGGCAACACTTCACCATCTGCTATTTGCAGATATAGTCAAAGTCAGAGAGTTAATTAAGATTAAAGACAGGGACTGATATTGTTGAAGCAAAGAGCCATCTTCTTCTCTGTCATGATCATAAGTAACTTTGGTGGCTTGGTCCCACTCATTCTAATACAAACATAAACGTGCTGCAACCTAAGGGCATGCAACCTGCATTCATAATGTACCTGTAGATCTATTTTAATTGACTAAAAGAAACTGAAATCACATCAGTTTTATTAGAATGCCACCATCACAACAGGCTACCTCAAAGGCCTATTGAAGAAAGAAAATGTGTCATATCTACCACTGTAAGAAACAGACATTATAGCTGAAGGCATTTTGTAGAAGGAGTTCTAGAGAATCCTAGCTGGAGAAAAAAAAATATCTAGTCAGCTTGCAACAATTTTCACCTTCCATAAGTACACTGTTTAAGCAAGTAATATTTAATTAACAGTGAATGAAAAATGAGATCCTGACCATTCCCTTTGGTTACTACCTTAAGAGCAGGGCACCTCCTTGCTGCCCAGCCTACATCTCCCACAACACTTCTGCGAGAACTAACCCATGCTAGAATACCACCAACCCTCCTTTGGACTCCCAGGCTCTCTCCTCTGTCACCCTACTTATGTTGTGCCCCCACAACCCAATTTACTGCACCCACTCTGTCAGAACTGGAAGGAGCAACAAAAGGATGCAAAACTGGAGTGAGTGCAACAGGTTCTTCAAGGTGCTGATTCAGGTGTCTGAAGCAAAGTTTTCTGCTGAGCTCTGAAAAGCAGTAACCTGTTTGCTCTTGCACAACAAGTCTGGAGAAGAGGAGGCTCAGGGGTGACCTTATTGCTGTCTACAACTACCTGAGGGGTGGTTGTGGCCAGGGGGAGGTTGCTCTCTTCTCTCAGGCAGCCAGCACCAGAACAAGAGGACACAGCCTCAGGCTGCGCCAGGGGAAGGAGGTGAGGAGAAAGTTCTTCACTGAGAGAATCACTGGACACTGGAATGGGCTGCCCAGGGAGGTGGTGGAGTCGCCGTCCCTGGGGCTGTTCAAGGCAGGATTGGACGTGGCACTTGGTGCCATGGTCTAGCCTTGAGCTCTGTGGTGAAGGGTTGGACTTGATGATCTGTGAGGTCTCTTCCAACCCTGATGATACTGTGATACTATGAAGTCAAAAAGCACTGCTCTGTTCCCATTGCTACCCAAGACTGCCTAGCCAAGCCCAAAAGCTGCACCAAGCTGCTGCACAGCAGCTCACTATGGTTGGCTACCAATTAGAGCAGCACTGGTGGAGCTGAATTTCCCAAGACGCCAGAAGCCAGCTGTCCCTGTCTGCCGCTCAGGGCTTCTCTGCCAGCCAGAGAGCAAATCAATACAAACATCATGATGCACGGGGATGGAATTCATCCAAGCAAAGAGAGACAGCTTGGACAATATATGTGGGACAGAGCAGGAGAAGGCTGTGAACTGAAAATATTTCAAACTCCATCCTCCTCTCAACACACAGAAATTGGTGATGCTGAGAGATAATTACCAAAGAGCAACTTTTACTAGGAAAAAAGATGACTTGTGTAGATTGACAACACCTTTTTATTACTGTTTTTCACTGAATTCCATCAAACATCAGTCTTTTTGCTTTCTCCTGCTCATCTTCCCAGCAGTAAAAATTTTCAAAGCTAGCTGTGCAAGCATCAAGGCAGCAAACGAGCTCTGCCTCACTTCATTGAAGCCTGTCTCCTATGAGAGCATTACACAGTTAACAGGACAACTGGTATGGAGCTTGGTTTAAGTTAAATAATCACTGGTTTACAGTAAGCAAACTTGTATTTTGACATAAAACTTCCATTGATTTAACTTCTTTTTATGTGCCAATACCAATTTCTCCTCAGCTTTTGAAATCTCTCTCCACAAGGGATAAACCACTGCATAAAAACCTTAATTAATCCAGAAATACTTTACTGTTGCCAAAACGGCACTTTCTGCCACAAGCACCAACTGCAAAATCTGCCCAGTTCATTTTAAGTGTTGAGCTTTGAGTTTCTGAGGCAGGGTAGAAAAGGAAGGAAGTTGTTTTGCAACAGCTTACTGCAGGTTTAGACCAAACCCAAGATTTTCACTGGTCCTGTGGTGGGGAGTAACCACACCACCAGAATGACTTGCAGACGATGAAGACTTGCAAGAAGCTGCAAGACTCTCTCAGATTTCTGTAGGACTTATTCTCTAGGTGAAGGGTTATTACCTATTAGAAGCATACAAACATATGAGCAAATTGTGAACCTGGCAGCTTCCAGCAGCAAAACTGAACTCAATTCACACATGCAATACAACCCTTGGTCCTGGCAATTAATTTGGCTGCTATGTCAGAGACACTTGCAGGAATTATTTGGGTTTTGCAGAAATTATTTGGTTTTTGCAGAAGTTGTTTAAGCCTGGAGAAGAGGAGGCTCAGGGCAGCCCTCATTGCTGTCTACAACTACCTGAAGAGAGGCTGTGGCCAGGTGGGGGTTGGTCTCTTCTGCCAGGCAACCAGCAACAGGACAAGGGGACACAGTCTCAAGTTGTGCCAGGAGAGGTCTAGGCTGGATGTTAGGAGGAAGTTGTTGCCAGAGAGAGTGATTGGCATTGGAATGGGCTGCCCAGGGAGGTGGTGGAGTTGCTGTCCCTGGAGGTATTCAAAAAAAGCCTGGATAAGGCACTAAGTGCCATGGTCTAGTTGACTGGAAAGGGCTGGGTGGTAGATTGGACTGGATGATCTTGGAGATCTCTTCCAACCTGGTTGATTCTATGATTCTATGACACCAAGACCTCCAGAGGTCCCTTCCAACCCGTAACATCCTGCGATCCTAGAATTCCCCTTGTTCTGTTGCTGGTTGCCTGGGAGAACAGAGCACCTCCCACCTGGCTACAGCCTCCCTTCAGTTAGTTGTAGACAGCAATGAGGTCTGCCCTGAGCCTCCTCTTCTCCAGGCTAAACAACCCCAGCTCCCTCAGCCTCTCCTCATAGGGTCTGTGTTCCACACTTTTCACCAGCTTTGTCTCCCTTCTCTAGACACGATCCAGTATCTCAACATCTCTCTTGAATTGAGTGGCCCAGAACTGGACATAGGACTCAAGATGTGGCCTGAGCAATGCAGAGTACAAGGGAAGAATAACCTCCCTTGTCCTACTGGCCACACTGTTCCTGATCCAGGCCAGGATGCCATTGGCTCTCTTGCCCACCTGTGCACACTGCTGGCTCATGTTCAGCTACTATCCATCAGTAGCCCCAGGTCCCTTTCTTCCTGGCTGCTCTCCAGCCGCTCTGTCCCCAGCCTGCACATACATACTTGTAAATAGAATCTCCCTTTAAACTTCCCATTGGTGTGCAGCATCTTCGTTTTTACTCTCCAAAAGGAGTAAATGTCCTTTCTGTCCTCCGGTCCTGGGTAGTTCATGGCCCTAAAGTGGGACAACATGCCAAGAATCCCCATGGAATTCCTACCTGTATAACTCTGGGTTCCTTTTGCAAACACTTGCTTTGCTGCCAAATTTCTTGTCCTCACCTCTACAAGTCCATGCCATGTCTAAAGCAAATTGTTGTAAGCAACCCTTATCACAGAATCCCATTAATGCAGAGACTGCATGCAAGTTTTGAGATAAATGAGGGGGGAAAATGAAAATCTTGTTTGATGGAGAAGTAAATGCATCGCATCCACAGTGACAGCAAGGACAGCCTAGGGGGAAGGGCTCCGTAGACTTCACCAGCAAGGCACTCAGCAGGTAAAAATTACTTTGCATGTCATTATCTTGCTCTCTCATGACAACAGCAAGTGTTAAGGTAATTTTTTTTCTTTCATTAGTTTTCCAAATATGTAAATGGAGGTGTGTCCCACAGCACCAAAGGCTCAAGGTCTCCAGTAGTATACTCTGAACAGAGAAGTGTTCAGCACAGCTGGTTTCGATGCATGGAGAACCAGGTGATGATTCCCCTCGAGCTGGCCACACTTCGAGACCTGGCGGATCACATCCAAGACATTTTAGGCTGTGTTCCCACTGTAGTGCATTTATTTCAAGTGGTCTCTGTACATGATTTCCTGAAGTGCTTATCAGTGGTATATTAAAGAAATACTGAGTTTAGAATAGGAAATGTTGATTGCATCACCCAGAGTACTCACCTAGCAAGGCAGCGATTTCATTTCTGTTAGCCAGTTTAGGATGTTTTCCACAATGCAACTTTAAATACACCAAAAAGTAACTTCTTTAAACATTCTTGCCACTGGTATCTCTTTACCAGCAGAGGATCGAGGGTCCTCTTTCTTGTTGAAAGACTCCACTACAATTTTTCACTCTACTTATTTTTCATCTTAAATTTTGTGATTTCAGAACAAGCTTTGGTTCAAGATACTCACCATCAGGTTACTCCTTGTTTAAATAAGCTACATACATTTGTAGAATCATAGAATCAGTCAAGATTGGAAGGGATCACAAGGATCATCTAGTACCAATCCCCTTGCCATGCCCAGGGACACCCTACCCTAGAGCAGGCTGGCCACAGCCTCATCCAGCCTGGTCTCAACCACCTCCCTGGGCAACCCATTCCAAGCTCTCACCACTCTCATGCTCAACAACTTCCTCCTCACCTCCAGGATCAATCTCCCCATCTCCAGCTTTGCTCCATTCCCCCTAGCCCTGTCACTCCCCGACAGCCTAAAAAGTCCCTTCCCAGCTTCTTTGCAGGCCCCCTTCAGATCCTGGAAGGCCATAAGGTCACCTGAAGCCTCCTCTTCTCTAGACTGAACAGCCCAACCCTTTCAGTCTGTCCTCAGAGCAGAGGTGCTCCAGCCCTCTGCGCATCCTCGTGGCCGTTCTTTGGACACATTCAGTTCTTCTGTTTTTAAGCACATTCAAAAGAGGAGAAGGAATGGCAGTAAACAGCACAAACTATTTAATATATACAACCCTGGAACATCAGGCAAGTTTAAGATACAGTAATTGGGAAGACTGTGGTGAGCACTTGCCAGGAACACCACATACAGCTCTGGCCACCTGCAGTCAAGAAATATATTCATGCCTTAGCAAGTGCAGAGCAGGGCTATGAAGATGATCATAGCAAACCTGGGTCCCCTACCAGAAGCCAGCAGAGTTTGCCTCCTCCTGCTAGGCAAAATGAAAGAAGGAAGAAGGGAAGGAGAGGGTTGCCTGATATAGGGACATCAGAGTAGTAAGGGGGAAAGAAAGATGAGCTGGACAAAGTCTGGTGGACATTACTGACCAGAGAACAAGCAGCTATAAAATACATAAACAAGAAGACTGTCAGACATGAGTGCTGAAACGGTCTCACGGTGTCTACAAATACAAATAGAGAAACAAATCTCTATAGTGGTAGTTTGAACCATTCTTGGAAAGGGCTGCAAGAGCCCTGGAGGTGACAGATGAGTGGATTCAGTGCTCCAGGAGAGATTTCTTCCCAGTCCTGCAATTCCTTTTCCTGTGATTTTAGAATAACCTCTCCAGATTTCCCATCAGTTGCAATTACTGCTCTACTAATTTTGTCTGTGGTGCCATGCATATGATGCTCCCCTTTTGCAAACAAGTCACAGAGTTCATACAAGCAGCTTCCCAGAGGGCCAGCAACTCTGCTTCATTATCAACTAAGTATTTACATGTGCAGAAACACATGGAAGAGCCCTAACAGCGATAACACAGCTCTGATGCAGCAGCTCCTGATCTGGAAGGAATTCCTTTGGAGATCAACATTTGCAATTGTGGTTTGGGTCTCAGCCTGCTCTAGTGGGAGGTGTCCCTGCCTATGGTGAGGGGTTGGAGCTGGATGATCCTTAAGGTCCCTTCCAACCTAAACCATTCTATGATTCTATGCTGCCCAGCACAGGCAATTCTAATGTTTGGGTCACTATCACCATTACTCAGTGGTTAACTTCCAAAAGGTACCTTTGTATTTTGTATATTTGTATCTGCATTTCATACATATTAGAATCATAGAATGGTTTAGGTTGGAAGGGACCTCAAGGTTCATCCAGCTCCAACCCCCTGCCATAGGCAGGGACACCTCCCACTAGAGCAGGCTGCTCAAGGCCTCCTCCAGCCTGGCCTTAAACGCCTCCAGGAAGACAGCAGCTCTCTTGGCAACCCGTTCCAGTGTCTCACCACCCTCACTATACAAAACTTCCTCCTAACATCCAGTCTAAATCTCCCCTCTTCCAGTTTAAACCCATTCCCCCTCGTCCTGTCATTACAAGACCCTGTCAATAGTCTCTCCCCAGCTTTCCTGTAGGCTCCCTTGAGATACTGGGAGGCCACTATAAGGTCTACTCGAAGCCTTCTCTTCTCCAGGCTGAAGAGCCTCAACTCTTGTAGCCTGTCTCATCACCCCAGACCCCCAGGTCCTTTTCCTCAGGGCTGCTCTGACTAGAAGATATTAGTTACCATCTAGTGAGCATACACACACAATGTATTTTACATACACAGATAGCATCTCTATCCAAGTGTTACTTCAGATAAATATTTAGGAAGGCATTGCACAGTAACCTCTCCACTAAATGCAAGGCTGAAGAATGTTCCCACACAGCTGCACAGAACAAAATATAGAAACTGTGCAGCATTAGGTGCAAGAGCACAACAAAAAAGCATGGATCAATTTACAATGCAGATTACATAACATCACGCCCTGTATACCTTCCCACATTGCCTACCTTACAGGGCTTCCTGTAAAGAAATTCATTTTGCTGAGTGAGGCTCCTGCTTTTGGATTCAGCAAGTCTTTCCTAGCTCAGAAAGCCAGAGGAGTTTTCCTAATCACTGCCTTTTTATTACTATTTCTATTGATAACCTATTACCCTCAGAAACGCTCTTGAAAATGTTTCCATTACAAAACCCCACTATGTATCAGGCACTTGGACTTCACAAAGCTCACCTGGCTTAAGAGGAAGACAATTACTGCTGTTTCTAATTCATCATGCTGTTGAAGGGAAGGTCAATCATCATAAGACCAAACTTTTTTAACAGATATCTATCTATAAATACCGGTTGTAAGTAACGTACTTTTAAGTCTGCATTTTGGAGTTTCTCTCTTCATCCACTGATACACACTTTTTGTCACATTTACATAGCACCTTGGTTGATGCCCAGATGGAATTGTAGAATTGTCAGGGTTGGAAGGGACTTTACAGATCATCCAGTTCTAATTTCCCTGCCACGGCACCACACTAGATCAGGTTGCTCAGAGCGCCATCCAGCCTGGCCTTAAACACCTCCAAGGATGGGGCTTCCACTACCTCCCTGGGCAACCTGTTCCAGTGTCTCACCACCCTCACAGTGAAGAGCTTCTTCATAACATCCAATCTGAATTTGCCCACTTCTAAGTTTGCTCCATTCCCCCCAGTCCTATCACAACCTGACATCCTAAAAAGTCCCTCAGCAGCTTTCTTGCAGGCTCCATTCAGATACTAGAAGTCCATAATAAGATGTCCTCAGAGCCTTCTCTACTCCAGACTGAGTAACTGCAACTCTCTCAGGCCATCTTCACAGCAGAGCAGCTCCAGCTCCCTGATCAATCTCATCACCCTTCTCTGGACATGCTCCAGCACATCCAGATCTCTCCTGTTAACAGGGGCTCCAGAACTGGATGCATTAGTCCATGTGAGGTGTCACCAGAGTGGAGAGGGAGAATCACCTCCCTTGATCTGCTGGCTACACTTCTGCTGATGCAGCCCAGGATCTGGTTGGCTCTCTGGGCTGCAAGTGCACATTGGCAGCTCATGTTGAGCTTCTCATCCACCAGTACCCCCAAGTCCTTTTCACCAGGCCTGCTTCAGACCAGTCACTGCCCAGCCTGTATCAGTGCTTGGGATTGCCCCAACCCAGATGCAGAATCTGGGATATTCTTCAGACCTATATATGAAACAATGCACATACCTGTGTCTCAAATGTCTTTAAGGCATCAAGTGATTGATGCAGAAGACTTTGCAAATTATTCTTATTACTAGTTAACTTCAATTAGTTTGCCCAGGAATTCAATTAATCACTGCACAAGGCAACACATTTCAGAAAGGCAGTTCAGCAAGAAAAATGCCATAACACTTTAGTCAACTTAATTTCTCCAACATAAACTAATGGTAAAGGAACTAAATACTAGTTAGAGGCTCACACATTTGCTTTAAAAAGCACAATTAACTGTGAGTCTTACTAATTCTCAGCTCAATTACTGAAAGCAATGGGGTAATTTAGAACGTACCGAAAAAAGTCAACAACTTAGCTATGAAAACAAAGATGATGTTAACAGATGTGAGCTTAAAAGCTTTGGCAAACCAAAAAATAAATGCAATGTTCCACTATTTGGCTGGAAAGGATAAAAAGCTTTGAGTTGTACAGGAAAAAACATACAGTCATGTTTCTGAGAGAGCTGCTGGTTTAGGGTCGGTGGATTGGTAAGTATAGCTTTGAATTTGTTAAAACCTTCCTTTTGTATCACATCAAGTGGTTCAAAGCACACTGAACACCTCTGGTCTAGGAAACAGCAGTACCAAGCATTTAAAGACTGAGTGCCAGTGGGTTTGTCCCATGCACAAGCATTTTAAGCTCCCAAACACATGATGTTTGAAAATTCAAACATCACAAGAACATTTGGGTTTTTTTGCTGGACTTGTCTACCGTTGCCCCTGTTTTTAAGCTACTACACTAGCATCATCATAAACACTAAAATTTATTCAAAGAGTAATTCAGTTTTAAATGGAGGCATCTATTTCATTTTGCCACACAGACTTCTGAGTTTGTTTTCTGAACAGAAATTTTGATGGACCTTTCCAGTAAGACCAAACATCTGTTACATCAAGTCAGCAATGCCAGAAAACAGAAGTCATCCAAATCTGAGCATTTTTGGCATTTACTCTTCATCTCTTCCTATAGAGCCTCTTTTCCCTTTTGCAGCAGGAAGACTGCAAAGAGCCCTTTCATAAAAGATTCTCCATGTTTTAGGTTGAGGATTTAAAGGGTAGTGGTCTATCAACTTAAAAGGAAAGCAAACTGGATCATCGGACTGGATGATCTTTGAGGGTTCTTCCGACTTGGTTGATTCTATGATCCCATGAAACCTTACTTCTGCAGAACGAACTGAACAGGTTTCCCATGTGCTCCTGTGTTTCAAAACAGTCATATAAACTGAAAGCACTGATATGAACTGAAAGACCAAAACAAGAGCCTGCGTGTGGCAGCAAACACTAAGCAGACAGCTTTGGAGCTTACACACTGATCAAGTCTATTCCATGCTAAAAGCCTTTGCAAAACACACAATAATAACTTAAGGCCATGAAACAGCAAAACCATCCAGGTTCATTTTAAAACGAGTAGGGAGGAGAGGAAGCTTCCCTTGTCATAACAGTTCCAGCAGAAGCAGCACTGTGCTACATCTGACAAGAATTACAAAGGTCAAGCCATACAGCAGCCTGAAAATAACAGATGGCACCAGACTACTTTTTTTCGAAGCCAACAGGAACAAGCAAACCTAAGCTAGGAAAGCAAATACTTAAATAATGCTAACAATTATTTGAGTAAAGAACTAACACAGACCAAAACACCTACACACACTCATGTCCTGGTACATGCACAGCATGTTACTGCAAATCTGACATTAAGAAATCGAGGGGGGGGGGTGTTAAATTTCATTATGGAACATATTAGAATAAATGTCAAAAGAAGCTAAGCACCAAATTCAGTCAGTAAGACCAAGTGAAGTCTAAATAATTGATCCTGTATAAAGCTGTTCTGAAAAAATACATTATCAACAGATCACTTTATCTTTTTCCTTCCAGTAGAGCTATCATCTGTATGACACATTAAAAAGAAAAGGAGGAAACAGAAGATCTGTCTTTAATGCAGAAAACCATTTGTTGCTTGCACGTGTATAGACATGAACACCAGACTCCAGATAGCAGAGAGTAATTTGCCCTGCTATGGAGACAGCAAGATCTTGACTGTCACACAGGAACAGCAGTTATAAAGCTGCCCAGGAAGGTGGTGGAGTCACCATCCCTGGAGGTGTTCAAGAAAAGCCTGGATGAGGCACTTAGTACCATGGTCTAGTTGATTGGCTAGGGCTGGGTGCTAGGTTGGAGTGGATGATCTTGGAGGTTGATTCCATGATTCTATCTGGCTTGAAATTAAAGAAGAAACCAACACATCCTTTTTAGTTCCAGACCACAACCACACTGCTAAATGTCTCTTTCCATTAAACGCACGCTAAGCCTATTTCATGTAATACGCACTCGGAGTGCAGAACACAAATGGTTCATGGAAATGGTCTGATTTGTCTGTATCACCCTCCTAAAAACATGACAGCTACTATCACAGTCTTAAAAAGACTGTGCAAAACCCTATTACCTTTCTACCTCTCAGAACTCAAACACTACAGTTCTGTCTAATTCCAGCCCTGGATTCAGCTCTTGCAAGTTCAACTGCAGCCTTCCAGGTTTTGCTGTTCACCAACATTTTATCTGGGAAGACAGACCAAAAGGCAGAGAAAGACTGATGCCAGTTAAAGATTAAATTATACAGTCTCTCTCATACCACTTAGGAACATGAAAGCTGTGTGCTTGCAAAAGACTGATTCATGGTTTAGATCAGTAAGAAACACTCACCAGTGATTCAACAGCCCAGTTATGCTCGAGTTCTGTCATACAACGCACCCAGTTTCCAAGTTGCTGTGTTTTCAGTACATAGGGACTAGAACAGTTCAAAATGCCAGTCTGAGCTCTCACCACACTTTCAGCAAAACATCTACACTGTCAGCCTAATGCTACCACATATGAATGAGGCACCCTGACTTCAATGCCTTTTGTACACTGCAAAAACACATCTCTCCTGAGAACTAGCTCGAAAGCTTAATCCCATACATGTGCTTCAATAGCACACAAGCTGGAAGTAGACAACAGGTAGCTTTATTTGCCTCATTTTGAAGATGCAACTTACAGAAGACAGCTTCAGCACAAGCAACACTGATAGCGGCTGTGGCTTAGTGCTTTGCGCCCAGGGGGCTTGGACCCCCCCAGGCCCGGCCCCCTGAACACAGCCACACAGTGTCTTGCTCTCCCGTGCTGTTATGGCAGACATCACTGGGTGGCACTGTAAGACAACGTTCATGTCCTTGTCAAGGTAAGCGAGCTCCTCTTCCCTCACCTTTGCCAGTTTGTAGCTGCTGGTAGCTCAGCTGTGCCGGTTTGTCAAGGAGGATGCTGCAAAGAGCATCAGCCTTTCTTTCTGACAGCCTCTCTCGCACTGCCAGGCGCTCTGGAACAGCACCTGCTCCTCCGGGAAATCAAAGCTGGTGCTCCGCAAAAATGCCAGCCAGTGCTTCGGGGCTTCTTTTGTGTTTGGTTGCTGTTTGGCTGTTGAGGGGGGGAGGTTTCTTTAACACACTGTTAGTCGCAAAGCCTCAAAAAGAGTTGCACTAAAATTTCCAAGCTCTTCCCACTACAGTTGCTTTCAGTGTCCTATGGCTATGAAGCCACTGTCATAGAACCAACCAGGTTGGAAGAGATCTCCAAGATCATCCAGACCAACCTAGCACCCAGCCCTGTCCAGTCTTTTCTTGAACACCTCCAGGGATAGTGACTCCACCACCTCCCTGGGCAGCCCATTCCAATGCCAATCACTCTCTCTGGCAAGAACTTCCTCCTAACATCCAGCCTATACTTCCCCCGGCACAACTTGAGACTGTGTCCCCCTTGTTCTACCATCTCAAAATTTAATCTCAGAAGGGCCACATGCACTAGAGTACTGCTACAGAGGTGCTTCCCAGCCTTTCCCTGTCTACACTCACAAGCCCAGTTTTGCCCAACTGGAGTGCAAATATTTCGTGTTTCTTGCTCTGCTCTTTAAAATGTTGTCCACTGCTAGTTACTGAATTTGACAAGGTGCTCAGAAGAAAGCAAAACTCACTACAGAAAAATTATACATTTCCTAGAAATAGCTTAGCTGAAATTAGAATATCACTCCTTATTCTTTCTCTTATTCTTTAGTAGCATAACATTCTTTGCAGATTAGGATGTGCTCGGCAATATAGAATACAATCACAGAATGGTCTAGG
Organism: Tricholaema leucomelas; assembly: GCA_013400475.1. Classification (NCBI taxonomy): domain Eukaryota; kingdom Metazoa; phylum Chordata; class Aves; order Piciformes; family Lybiidae; genus Tricholaema lacrymosa; species Tricholaema leucomelas. Next base: position 98,935 of record WAAF01014735.1, on the reverse strand, counting down.
TTGGGCGGGACTTGAAGGATCATCCAGCTCCAATTTCTCACCATAGGCAGGGACACCTCCCACTAGAGCAGGCTGCTCAAGGCCTCATCCAGCCTGGCCTTAATCACCTCCAGGGACGAAGCAACCACAACCTCCCTGGACAACTCAGAACTACACTATGATGCTTACTGAAAGGTAGTAAGGCTACACCTGACGGCCCAAGCTGTGTGGGCTAATAATTGGCAGGAACTTCACATAGGTTCTTCACCTTCCAACATGAATTGGAAGGCTAAGCTTACACTACAGGATGTGATAATTGAAAGCAAGGGCCTTGACAATCACTGTAGGACTTCAAATAACTTATGTAACAAACGAAGGGTTGACTCACATGTACAAAAACATTTAATACTAAAAAAATCCAACTCTACAAATATGTCTGAGGGTCAGAAGTCAGCTTGTGTATTTCAGTATTGTAGATGACATGGTGACACGCAGGGATAAGATTTAAAAGCTTACTTAGTACTATTAACTATTTTTCAATGAATCGTAGAATCAACCACGTTGGAAGAGACCTCAGAGATTATCCAGGCCAACCTAGCACCCAAATCTGTCCAATCAAGTAGACCATGGCACTAAGTGCCTCATCCAGGCTTTTTCCTGAACACCTCCAGGGACGGTGACTCCACCACCTCCCTGGGCAGCCCATTCCAATGCCAATCACTCTCCCTGGCAAGAGCTTCCTTCTAACACCCAGCCTATGACTGCACAATATTTATGACTTTTGTGACCATAATCAGCAGCTGTGCAGAGGAAAAAAAAAAAAAAAAAAATCATTTGTCACAAAAATAGAGATGCAAAGGAGGAGGCTGCATATGTTAAGCTGCAACAACTTTACAGCTTAAGAGTCTTCAGTGCTGCACTGTGTAGAAGGAATTTGGAGCAAACACTGAAGGCAGATCCATATACACCTCATGACATGGTGCCACTGTGAAGAGAGATAGTGGAGATGTGAACAATTGGTATGCAATGGTCTAGCCTTGAGCTCTGTGGTAACGGGTTGGACTTGATGATCTATGAGGTCTCTTCCAACCTTGGTGATACTGTGAAGTGTACTTTCCAGAGTCACAGTAACCTGGGGAAGCAGAAGGCTGCCAGCACTAAGGTAAGCCACAGCATGAACATTTCTCAGTTCATTCCTGTGTTATCCAAGCCTGTCAGCTAAACAGGAAAGTCAACCATCACATAGGAAGCATTACATCCGAACTACTGCCCGCCATGTACTCCTCACCCACAAAATACCACCCTGAAGTCCTGAGATAACATACAGACATTTATTTTAGAACTAAAGCAAAACGTGAACTTCCACACCAAAACTAACATGCCAGTGGAAAAGCAACATTACTAATTTGTTTTACTCTGGTTTTCCAATTTGTGGTCAATCTCCAATACCATGCTAAAAAGGAAAGAAACACAACCAAATCAGCACTTTAAGAACTGGTAAATTTAAAACTTCTTATGTCCTATCTCCAAATTCAGGACCTACCCTTCCAACAGGTAGAAATTAATATCAGACCAGCAGCTTGCATCCAGACACCAACATCAGCACCATGTCAGCACAACAATGTCTTCACAAGGTGACCACGGTAAGAGCTGCCTTCAATGGGGGTTGAAAATCTTTAGCCCTCTTTCTTTTCTAATGAGCAGGAAAGTTTCTCTTCTGCCTTAGATGTTAATATTAACATCTTCAAGAGTTTTGACTCCACAAAATGGTTAACAAAGACAAGGGGGCCCACAGCCCAATTTTTCCAATGGAAAGACTTCAAATCTGTTAGCATACACATGCTGGAGTCGATTTTCAAAGTAGACAGACTCACAGGGAGCAATCTTTGTTTCACCAGAAAGCAGCATTACCTGCTTCCCACACATCCACAAGCTCCATGTCACAGGAAATATTCTGGTTGTCCAAGTAAAAGGCAGGTATCTTGGGGATTTGCCACTAGCTTTTAGGTAAGATCGCCTAGGTTACTTCACTTATCGATGGGATTATTTCTCACAAATACTTGAAATGTTGGGGTTGGACTGATTGTAATTCCAGTGCTTCCTTAATGTAAGTTGGCAGGTCTATCAGAGGTTAGTGAATCTGCATCCTGATGCAAATTGTTTAAGAGGAGGCTGGATGAGGCACTTAATGCCATGGTTTAGTTAATTAGAAGGGTTAAGTGATAGGCTGGACTCAGTGATCTTACAGGTCTTTTCCAACCTGGTTAATTCTGTGATTCTGTGCCATCCCAGCTAGGGAGTACTGGCCTTCACACTGGCAAGAGCTGTGCTTTGGGCAGTTGCATTTGTCCCTTCTGTCTTTGCCTCTTACCTTTTCTCATAGAAATAGGATAAAAGCCTAACTGAAAATGTCTAAGAAGCTGCCCTGTACATGGCCATTATGCCCTTTATTTTAAGGCTCATGAAAACATCACTTCTCCAGAGAAAATGACTGGGCTGCACGTTATGACTAATGGCCCTGGATGAAGAAAGGCACTCCAGTGCGCACTCTGCCCCCAGCACACACTCACAGCCCAGCGATATGAAGAGGAACTAATTGTTTTCCTTCCTCAGGATGTCTGCCAGAGAGAGTGCAAGGCACCACTACATTGCCGGTGTCATCTGACTTCAACACCCAGCACACCAGTAGCTGTAACGGAACTGCTACTGATGCGCTTACTCAGTCCTCCTCCCTCCCACTGCAGCTCCAAGAGCAAGTAAATTAGGATCCCAGGATGGCAGGTCTCAGCTGACATTTGATGAGAATTAACACATTCTTTGAAGCAATTAGCGAGGTAAGAGAGGAGAGTCAGCCATGACCGGCAGCACGAGAGGTTGAACGCACACTTCACCCTAAGCAACTACATCTTATTTGGAAGGCTTTAAGAAAGGGTGAAGCAAAGTAATTATTTTTGTTATTCTGACATTAAAATAAAACCCAAACAGGTATTTTAAAGGATATGCCAGTCACTGTGTAAAGTGGTGGAATCTACACAGTAAGTTTCCCTGCCTTTTACAACGTCTCAGCCACCAGGCACCTTCCTTCTCCACAATGCCCAAGCCACACGGGCATTTCGCAAACCCTGCCACTTATCTCCTCTCCCCTCCCCTGGGTAGAGGCTTTTATTAAAAGCACAAAATGGTTGCCAGTGTGCTGGTTTAAACACCACCAGTAATTACACAGAGGAGACAGAAGACTGCTTGTAAAGCAGGCGGCCAGGGCAGGGTCCCCATGGGGTAGCAGCCGCGTGTCCCCATCCCTCACGGGGAATAAGGCTAGCCACTGCTGCTCAACCAGGCTTCAGTAAGTAGGTCAGCTGTCACCTGCAACAGGATTCAAGCTTCTCACAGAGGAGCACATTATCAGCAGTATCTCAGGATCAGTTTTCGACAGCTGAGACTGAAATCTTTTTGCCTTTAGAAACCTCCAATATAATTTTTGGACAATGTGATGGTTTGGGTGTTCTCTGCCCCGCCACACACACACTTTAGAAGTCACCCAGACTAGACTCAGCCGGCTCTGGAAATATGAATGAAGCTTATATTTACAGCTGGCACAATTTACAAGCAGATATTTACAGTATATACAGTTATAGACAGAAATAGACAAGGTAAAAGGTAATACAGAAACACAACTCCCCTCCTAGAAACCTGAGTCCCCAGGAGGGGCTCACAACCACCCCCTCACCTTCCCCCTACCCTTCTCAACCTTACCCCAAGTCCCAAGGAAGAATGGAGGTTTGGCCAGGGGGGTTAGGAAGCAAAGTGGATTAGAAGAGAAATGGAGGGTGAGGTTAGAGAGTAAGATGCAGCTCAGAGCTCACCAGCAGCAGAAGCACCTTTATCTATGTTTTTATACATCTGAGCAAACCTATGAGTGAAGTACACATCACCACTATTTTCCTTTCACAGCCTGTAATCTAATTCTTCTCACCAAAACATTTTCTAGCTAGCTTCAAACTAGTACAGCCAAGAAACTGGCTTTCTTCCTTTCTTGGTTTGGTAATGCAGAAAGAAGAGAAGGAGGAACCTTCTTGCCACAAACATCTCTGCCTCTCCCATACACACCTTTAGCTGTCTGCTTTGGAGACTTGCACAAGAATCAAGCCGCAAGAATCTGCCAATTTCAAATAAACAAAAACTAGTACACTAAGTATTTTCGACTTAGCAAAACACATCCCAGACCCAAATTTTTATTTCTGTTTGCTTTTTTATTTTGCCTAGGCAAGGAATCAGAATCAGTGAGGTTGGAAGAGACCTCCAAGATCATCCAGCCCAACCTAGCACCCAGCCCTATCCAGTCAACCAGACCATGGCACTAAGTGCCTCATCCAGGCTTTGCTTGAACACCTCCAGGGATGGCGACTCCTCCACCTCCCTGGGCAGCCCATTCCAATGCCAATCACTCTCTCTGCCAACAACTTCCTCCTAAAATCCAGCCCATACTTCCCCTGGCACAACTTGAGGCTCTGTCCTCTTGTTCTGTTTCTGGTTGCCTGAGAGAAGAGACCAACCCCCACCCGGCTACAACCTCCCTTCAGGTAGTTGTAGACAGCAATGAGGTCACCCCTGAGCCTTCTCGTCTTCAGGCTAAACACTCCCAGCTCCCTCAGCCTCTCCTCATAGGGCTATGTTTCAGGTCTCTCACCAGCTTTGTTGCCCTTCTCTGGACACATTCCATTATCTCAAGGATATCACTTTGTGCCCCAAAACTGAACTAAACTGGGGAGGGAAGCAGGGAGTCATAGTTGCCTTCTAAGAAACTTCCTAAATAAATTCATTGACTCATTTCTATACTCTTCTGCTCCTGCCAGCAACAGTACCATAACAGCAATCACATCATACCATAACAGCAATCACATCAATGAACAGCTTGTCTTTAAAAGGCACCTCTCCCAAAAGGCTTCCTTTGCACACAAATGTTGAATTGCACAGGTCACTGGACATTTATTATTTTTAAAAGGACTTCCCTTCCCTGAATTTTGGCTCCAGCTTCATCTCTAACCTGATTCACCACAGCTAACATCTCTAGAGTACACACTACCCTGAACTTGAGTTTGCTGGACCACTGAGGGACGACTAAGGGAAGGCAGAGTGGAGTTCAAATGTTCTGGCACTCAGGCAAATGAAGTCAGGATACAGTTCCTCAAGTTTCAGCAGCTCATCAGATGCTGCTCCAGCCCTGCCACACTGCAAATCAGAAGTCCTTCTGGGGAGTCCAAGGGCTGCTTCTGCTATGTGGCCACCATCTCCTTGCTTAGCTCTGTTACCTGGGCTCAAGGCCATAGCAAAGGCAACCCTCAAATGCAGAAAGCCAGACCCCAGGTGACCTGGAGTTTCACAATTATACTTTTAAAATAGTCTTTTTTTTTTTTTTAATGGGCCCAGGTCTATCCCTTATCTGCAAGATGGGACAAGAATGTTTATCCTCCCTCCTCAGGTATTGCATCATTCCCATATATATCTCTTGTCAAAGAAAAAAAACATTCACTGCACAGCATGAATAAGTGTTGACTTTACTTTCCCTCCCCCACAGAAAGACTTTTCTTCCTCACATGAAAAAAAAAACAACACTGGAGGTAAATAGGTTATAGATGTGCCTTCTGTACATGCACTTCTCCTGGTGATACTATCTCAACAGTGGAGGTGCCAAGTATGCAAGAGGGCAGAGACAATAAAACACATATTGCCCTTAGCCCTACCTGCCACTGAAGGCAGGAAGCTTTTCAAGTTCCATCCAATTCCTATACCATCACTTCCAAGACAAGGAAATGAAAGTCTTTTCTCTCTTCTCTTTGCTTCAAAAAAAAAGCTTTTAATTTCCACTTGAAAAGAAATACAAATGAATCTTCAGGACAGTAAAGGGTGGGTGAACAGTATAAAAAGAAAAAAAATCAAGATCAAGCCTGCAACAAGAGTAGGATACTGCATCTTTGCACGTATTCACTATAAAAGCCATTTTGCAAGTTCCCTTATCTCATCTGTTGTAAAGGGTTTTTCCTTCCTTGCCATGCCAGCAGGAGACTGATGTGCAGACTAGATGATGTCACCTCCAGGAATCCCCCCAAGCCCTGCCAGCTGAGTCCTCCCAGTAACAGAGACACTGGCTATAAATAGCTATCTAGGGAAACAAGGATGGGGAAAGAATCCCGAGGAAAACAAGAAATGAGTAAGACTTGGGGGGTGCGTAATAATAAATTACAAGATCATTTCTTCATCCTGAGACACCAATAGGTAGGATTGTTACAGAAAAGCCAAGGAGAGAACAGCTGGGAGAACACCTCCACCACACATTATAGAATCATAGCATGGTTTAGCTTGGAAGGGACCTCAAGGGTCATCCAGCTCCAACCCCCTGCCATAGGCAGGGACACCTCCCACTAGAGCAGGCTGCTCAAGGCCTCATCCAACCTGGCCTTAAACGCCTTCAGGGAGGAAGCATCCACAACCTCCCTGGGCAACCTGTGCCAGTGTCTCACCACCCTCACTGTAAAGAACTTCCTCCTAACATCCAGTCTAAATCTCCCCTCTTCCAGCTTAAACCCATTCCCCCTCATCTTGACATTACCAGACCTTGTCAATAGTCCCTCCCCAGCCTTCCTGTAGGCTCCCTTCAGATACTGGAAAGCCACTATAAGGTCTCCTCGAAGCCTTCTCCTCTCCAGGCTGCAGAGCCCCAACTCTCTCAGCCTGTCCTCATAGCAGAGCTGCTGCAGCCCTCTGATCATCTTTGTGGCTCTCCTCTGGACCCGCTCCAGCAGTTCCATGTCCTTCTTGTGTTGGGGGCTCCAGAACTGCACACAGTACTCCAGGTGGGGTCTGACGAGAGCAGAGTAAAGGGGGAGAATCACCTCCCTTGCCCTGCTGCCCACACTGCTCTTGGTGCAGTCCAGCACAGGGTTGGCCGTCTGGGCTGCATGTGCATTAACTCTGCAAAACCTATTATTCCTATCTGTCACCATTGCTAAAATTATCCAAGAAGTGGAAAAGAACATGCACACAAACAAGGTTCTACTCATAGAATTGTGCCTCTGTCACATGAATCTGCTACTCAGAACCTTCTCTGGCAAACGCTGCAGATCCTGCACGCTGAGCAACATCATCCCATGCTTCCCCACCTCGCAGCACAGAGAGCCGTGGACTGTGAAAGCCTGGGTCTGGGGAGCGCTGCGCTGTTTCCCCAGCACTGCATACATCTCAAATGTTAGCTCTGGGTGCCATGAAGAGCGTTTCAGAAGGCCTGCAGAATTGTAAACACGGGGAAATTTCTCTCAAAAACCCATGAAAGTTTGGGTAATTCAGAAAGCACAGAACACACGCTGCTGAGAAATTAGTCCGCAGAGAACTACAGGTTTAAAAAGCCTCCTCCCTCCTATGCAACTGCTTTGGTGGCTACAAATCGTCCTTCGGTACATGATGTTCAAAGCAGGACTGACAGTGAAAACCACTCCCAAAGGAGTTCAGCAAACCCCTACCAGGAGGTTTGTCTGACTCCAGATGCGCCAGCTGAAAGCCCAAAGCATGCCTTAAGTAAGCACTAAGTTGAAATCAGTATATTAAAGCCCGTGGCACATTTCAGTAGCATATTTACATCCTGCAACAGTAGCAGACACTGTTGGTACAAAGTGTCCTATTGGATGATACATAACAAATGCTTTTCAACCGGCGTGGAAAGCATCCAGAGTGTCAGGGAGGGGGGTGGGGAGTGGATTTCCAGAAGTGCTGGTGTGCAGAAACCGATGCCGAATGCCGCCTGGGCTGGTAAAAGAACACTGGTCTCATTTTAGCGCAACAAGCCTCTATCAGATACACAGAAAACATTCACCAAGCCTCATTTTACAACTCCAGAAGTTATTATTTTGGGTTTTGAGGGCAGTCGAGTCCCATCTCCTACACCATTTGCTATTAGGCGTGCCAAATCCCTTGATAAAATACCTGCTGCGTGTTGCACAGTGCGAGTGGAGAGTGCCACAGAGAACAGCCTAGCAAAAACCAATTGTCTTAGCACACAGAAGGCAAAACAACAAGCCAAATGAATTAATGACTTAAAGAACACAGTGTCAGGGCAGTAACATTATCTGTGCTGGTTTGCACATAGCTGAGATATTTTAGTAAGAAGAATTAGACCATAGGCTGTGAAAAAAAAGCTATGGTGATGTCTACTTCACTCATAGGCTTGCTGAGATGTATAAAAACAAGAACACAAATATAGATAACGGAGTTGCTCTTGGGCTCTGGCTGTGTGCACTTTTCTCTCTACCTTAGAATCTAACTCAGAATCATAGAATCAATCAGGGTTGGAAGGGACCAACAGGATCATCTAGTTCCAACCCCCCTGCCATGCCCAGGGACGCTCTACCCTAAATCAGGCTGGCCAGAGCCTCATCCAGCCTGGCCTTAAACACCTCCAGGGACGGGGCCTCAAGCATTCCAGGCTCTCACCACTCTCATGGTGAAGAACTTCCTCCTCAAGTCCAGCCTGAACCTACCCACCTCCAGCTTTGCTACATTCTCCCTAGTCCTGTCACTCCCTGATACCCTAAAAGGTCCTAAAACTTGCTGCCTAACTAATACTTCTGCTTCCTAACCCCCTTGGCTGATTCTCCAAACTCACCTTGAACGTAAGACAAAGTCTGGGATAAGGTAGAGGTGTGGAAAGGAGGTGGAAGGGTGGCTGGGAGCCCATCCTGGGGACTCTGGTTCCTGGGAAGGCTGCTGTGCTTCTGCATTGCTTTTTAACTTATTTAACTTTCGTATTTCTGTCTGTAGCTGTATAGATTGTAAATACCTGCTTGTATATTGTGCCAAGCTGTAAATAGAAAGCTTCATTCTAATTACCAGCTTGGCTGAGACTAGTCTGGGTGATTTTCACAGGTGGAAGGGGGGG
>WAAF01014735.1:60288-80225 GCA_013400475.1 Tricholaema leucomelas | reverse complement strand
GCACACTGCTGGCTCATGTTCAGGCGGGTATCGATCAGCACCCCCAGATCCCTCTCTGTCTGGCTGCTCTCCAGTCACTCCGACCCCAGCCTGTATCTCTGCATGGGGTTGTTGTGGCCAAAGTGCAGCACCCTGCACTTGGAGCCATTGAATGCCATCCCCTTGGACTCTGCCCATCTGTCCAGGCGGTCAAGGTCCCGCTGCAGAGCCCTTCTGCCCTCCAACCCATCTACACCCAAGTGTGGGTGTGCTGGTTTGAGGCTAATTGGAATATTTTAGTGAGAGAAATTAGATGATTGGTTGTGAACAGAAACTCATGATGATGTCTATATCATTCATTAATTTGCTGACAGGGAGAACAAGTCAAAACCTAAACAATGTTGTTTCACTTTGTCCTGGAACTTTACCCTGTTCATTTCTCTGTGTCATTCCATCTCATCACTTCCTATTAACCCTATTCTGCTTTGATATCTCACCTCTAATCAAGGCAACTAACACATTAGCTTCTGCTTTGGTTGTCCATCTGAGATAGAGGAGGGAGGAAAAGAAAAGAGGGGGGTAACTTTGAGCCCTTTTGGGCAGTTTGCTTTTTCCAGGATGGGCTTTGGATTTCTGTGCTGTTTCTACCTAGTATAGAACTGTAAATACTTGCAAATATTTGTATATATTTGGTATATATGCTTGTAAATTTTGCCAAGCTGTAAAGACAACTTCATCTACTTCCATACCATCAGAGTCAGTCTGGGAAATTTCAAATAGTGGGGAGGGAAGGTTCCTAATCCACCACAGTGGGAAAAGTCTCTGCTCTCTGACCTCATGAGCATAAAATGAATATCTGGCAGACACCAGAGCATACTCTGATCTCCAGCAAAGAGCGTGAGATGCCTGGGAGCAGTTCAGCAGTACTCAACAACGTGCTGCCTCCAAAGCAATTTCCCACCCTATTGCAGGACTGACAGGGAGCACAGGGACATAGAGGAGGGTGGCCACCATGCCATGACTACTATGCATCCTTCCAGGAGTTTTGCATGTTTTGTGCTAGTATAGAAGCTTACAATATATTGTACGTCTAGCTGATGCTACGTTAGCTAAGGAGCAACATATCTGTTCTGCTGTTGGCACATCCCAATGGACCTTTAAACAAATAGGTTGGTGAAGGACTAAGATCAGAATCCATTGGTTTGACATCTTCTGAGCTTTAGCAATCAACCCTCTATTTCTATACAGCTCTCTAATTATGTTTCTATACAGTGCCCAAAAAGGCCACCTAATGTGTCACCACAAGACACCTCACAGATTTTACAGTATGCCATGACAGGTACTCATACCACACCTGTATATATATGCCAGTGTAGTCATTTTTTTCTTGCCTTCTAAAGGAGTCAGAGGCTAGAAATGGAAATTACAGGAAGCTTTCCTAGCATTGTCAAGCCAGCAGAAAACAGTGCTGGCCAGCTCTTGTACAAACAGCTAAAGATCTTCACTTGTTCTTCCACTTAGGATTTTCACAGTTTCTCTTGCTAGATTTCCAACAGCCCAATGACATACAGATTCTGGATTTCAAAAAGGACAACTCTGATGATTCATTAAGCCCAGTTTAACTTCTATTCAGCTGACACTGTTTGGGTTCCAAAGAACAAAGATAAGTCAAACAAAAAACAAGTTCAACCTGGAAGCTCAGGTCTATATGCCTCTAAACTTCTAAGACAGGATGTCCAGGATTACAGAATTTCCCACTGAACAAAGAATTTCCCATTGAACAAAGGGACCAAATTCTTCAGCCCTGAATGGGCTGGAGAGCCTTCCCCAGGGAAGGCAGAAATCACCATGGAAAGTCAACAGGCAACAGTCTGGCCAGTGGCTCAGCTTTCTCAGCTACAGCAGGGAGAATAGCACTGGGATTTCTAGCTGGGAGAAGTTCAGCTGACCATGGACAGTAGCAGAGTTGCCAGCCACCTAAGTGTGACTGAAAAAAGCACATCTGGTTAATTCAGCGTTGCAGCCCCTTTAACAGTGTTAGAGGCACCACAGCTGCTTTCCCTTTCATATAGGGAAAGAAATCCACCATAAATCCTCATATGCTCCCACCCACAAATATGGATTCAGATCAGTTTCCAGAGGCCTCGTTCTCACTGCTGCATTCATGAACAGCAAGGATTGGTTTTAAAAGCAACAAGCCTATAGCCACAGATAAATGCTGCTAAAACAACCAGCAGGGAAGATTTGCAAAGAAACTTCCCAGAACAGGGAAGAGACTTCTGTATGAATGTGAAGAGTACAGAATGCTGCATTTGGAAGGCAAAGCCAGACTGTAAGCAAGTCTACTTACTTCTTCAGTGATTTCAGTAATGCTTATAAGTCTTCCCTATATACTGTCTTTGGTCCTTTAGAAAGCTGCAATGTTGAACTCCAAGAAGCCTTTTAAAGCTAAGACTCAAGCACATCCAGAGCTATACTTCACAACCTCCAGATGTGGTCTCAGGTGTTTTACAGAATGGCCTTGTGAATCTTCATTTTAAAATAGCTATTAAACAGTGATTTTAGTTAGTTACTATGACTTTTGCTTTACATGACAGATGAAACTGCCGTTAAGTTTTAGTATTCAGTTAATGAGCTTTTATATGTTGGACAAGGGGGAAAAAGAGGATCAGAGGACTCTCAGCTTGTCTTTTCTTCCCTTCTTACACAGAAATAAAAACATTTTGAACTAGCATAGAGACTTTGAAGACTCCTATGGCATACAGAAGATCACATGCCTTGCTCCTCATCGGTGAAAAGTTCCTTGACCTGCATTGTTATGAGAATAGTGGCAACAGCACTAAAAATTCAAGAGAGATGTTGAGATACTGGAACGTCTCCAGAAAAGGGTGACAAAGCTGGTGAGGGGCCTGGAACACAAACCCTATGAGGAGAGGCTGAGGGAGCAGGGGTTGTTTAGCCTGCATAAGAGGAGGCTCAGGGGAGACCTCATTGCTGTCTACAACTACCTGAAGGGAGGCTGTAGCCAGGTGGGGTTGGTCTCTTCTCCCTGGCAACCAGCAACAGAACAAGGGGACACAGTCTCAAGTTGTGCCAGGGGAGGTCTAGGCTGGATGTTAGGAGGAAGTTCTTCACAGAGAGAGTGATTGGCATTGGAATGGGCTGCCCAAGGAGGTGGTGGAGTCAGTATCCATGGAGGCATTCAAGAAAAGTCCAGATGAGGCCCTTAGTGCCATGGTCTAGCTGATTGGTTAGGGCTGGGTGATAGGTTGGACTGGATGATCTCAGTGGTCTCTTCCAACCTGGTTGATTCTACAAGTCTATGAAATGCTGAAGCTGCTCTGTCTGGATGGCTGGTGACCACAGAAGAAAGCAGGCAGCATCTCCTCCAACATGGAAGTCAACAGCAACAAAGACATCCTTGGCAAGCAGTCACTCCAAAACCCTGGCCGGTCACCCTCCCTGGAGGGGAAACATATGGCAGTAGAATTTGTTTAAAACATACTTTTTCTGAAAATTATAAAATCAAAAGGATTTCACAGGTCAAAAAAAAAAAACAAGAGAAAACACATTTCAAAGATGCTCCTACTGGTTTATACCAGAAAGGAAAAGCAAGAAGATGGCAAAGTTCAAAAAGAACTGTAACTTTTATACTCATCAACCAAACACTGTGAGCTGAACAAGACCTGGCTGTGCTATCAAAAATACATCATTAAATTACTGAACAGGGCTGCCTAGTTAGCTTTAGGCAAGACACAGATAATGCAGCCTGTCTCCTAGCCTTTGCAAGAAAATGTCAACATTGTATGTACCTCACAGCCATGACACAATGCCTCTTCATTATCCTTGCAGCTGACCATGAAGCAGCAAATGAGATGTCAACAGTAAAAAGCCTTTAGATTCATACTTGCTTCTACAAAATGACCAAGTAGCAAACTTCAGTTCTTGGTCTTTTGTTCACTGTGAGGGGCTGCTGAAAACTTTTATAGAAGTTACAACCAGAAGCTGTAAGATGCTGCATTACATAATTACAGTGGGGGGAGAATCCCAAACATAACAAACAAACCAACCAAACCACTCTGCCAACAAAACCAGAACTAGAAAGCTTTTAGGAACAAAAAAGCTAATGAAGAGAAATCTTAGCATTTCCATTTCAGTTGAAGATTGGGAACTTAACCATCACAGCCAAGTAAACTCTGGCTGGCCTTCTGAACACTAATTTAAAAATGAAATACTTCATTTTCATAAGACATCGTCAGGATCATTTACCATCAGCCATTTAAAGGAACTGTTTAGGTTAGCAGCGATAAGGCAAGCAATATTTACCAGTCCTTAAGTGAATTTCCTCAACTCTCTATAAACTGTTATGCTTATCTGATACAATAAGACAGAACTGTCTGCCAACACAGCAAGTCCCAAAGCCAACTTGCATGCTATACATTACAAGGAACTGGGCTCTTCAGCCACACAGAAGCCTGTAACCTTTCCCTGAAGAGGCTTTCTTGCAAGAAGCACAAGCCAGCTGCTGGAGCCGTCCTATCTAGCAACTGCTCTGCAGGCTCAGCATCCAGACCACTGCTTCTTGCAAAGGTACCCATCCACTCAATAGTTTCAGTGGCTATTACATTAGTTGAATCCAAGGCAAAATAGTCTCCACAGAGCTAAACCAAATACCTCAATGTTAACAGACAATACTACAGGAGTTGTCCAATACTACTCGCAGCCAATCCAGTCTGTGGAGGCTTAGGAGGGCAGCTCCACTATGACACAGTCTCAAGTTGTGCCAAGGGAGGTACAGGCCGGATGTTAGGAGGAAGTTCTTGACAGAGAGAGTGATTTGCCATTGGAATGGGCTGCCCAGGGAGGTGGTGGAGTCACTGTCCCTGCAGGTGTTCAAGATAAGACTGGATGAGGCACTTAGTGCCATGGTCTGGTTGATTGGATAGGGCTGGGTGATAAGTTGGACTGGATGGTCTTGGAGGTCTCCTCCAAACTAACTGATTCTATGATTGTGAACATCATCTACATGACTGTCCTGGTTTTAACTTGGCTGGCAGCTGAGCTCTAACAGTCTATGATTTGGAAAAGCATCTAAATATATCCCCTCAAGCTTACTTCCAGCTAATTGTGAGTTTAGATGGGAAGCCTGGTTTTGTATAAAAACAGCCATAATTTACAATGGATACAGCAAGAAGCTCATCCTAAAACTACACAAGACACATTTTTACTTCTGTATAGAATTATTCCCAGAAGGAAGATACACCTGAGAGCCCACCTAAGCCACAACACTGTTAGAATATCATGTGCTTTCCTTTTTGGTCACTGCAGAACTGCAAGTGTCTCCCATATGATATCTCATCTGACCCACTGTACGTGCCAGAATTAGGTATTCTTCCAAATGTCTTTCAGCACCAGATCTCAAAGAATGCCAACCTGACAACACACCTGGTATTTTCTTGTCTTTCAGATTTGGTGGCTTTTTATGATGAAGTCACAGCTACAATGGACAGGGGAAGGGCAACTGATGTCTTCTACCTGGACCTGAGTAAGGCATTTGACTCTGTCCCACATGGCATCCTGGTCACCAAACTGGAAAAGCACAGACTGGATGGGTGGAGCACTCACTGGATAAGGAATGGGCTGGATGGTGGCATGCAGAGAGTGGTGATCAATGGCACAATGTCCACCTGGCGACCGGTGACAAGTGGTGTTCCTCAGGGGTCAGTGCTGGGACCAGTGCTCTGTAACATCTTTGTCAGTGATATGGACAGAGGAATTGAGTGCACCCTCAGCAAGTTTGCAGATGACACCAAGCTGTGTGGCACAGTTGACTTGCTGGAGGGCAGGGATGCCATCCAGAGGGACCTGGACAGGCTGGAGAGGTGGGCCCAGGCCAACCTCATGACGTTTAACAAGGCCAAGTGTAAGGTCCTGCACCTGGGTCGGTGCAATCCCAGGCACAGATACAGGCTGGGTGGTGAATGGCTGAGAGCAGCCCTGAGGAAAAGGACCTGGGGGTCTGGGTCGACGAAAAGCTCAACATGAGCCGGCAGTGTGCACATGCAGCCCAGACAGCAACCCTGTGCTGGGCTGCATCAAGAGCAGTGTGGCCAGCAGGGCAAGGGAGGGGATTCTCCCCCTTTACTCTGCTCTCCTCAGACCCCACCTGGAGTACTGTGTGCAGTTCTGGAGCCCCCAACACAAGAAGGACATGGAACTGCTGGAGCGGGTCCAGAGGAGAGCCATGAAGATGATCAGAGGGCTGCAGCAGCTCTGCTATGAGGACAGGCTGAGAGAGTTGGGGCTCTGCAGCCTGGAGAGGAGAAGGCTTCCAGGAGACCTTAGAGTGGCTTTCCAGTATCTGAAGGGAGCCTACAGGAAGGCTGGGGAGGGACTATTGACAAGGTCTAGTAATGTCAGGACGAGGGGGAATGGGTTTAAACTGGAGGAGGGGAGATTTAGACTGGATGTTAGGAGGAAGTTCTTTACAGTGAGGGTGGTGAGACACTGGCACAGGTTGCCCAGGGAGGTTGTGGATGCTTCCTCCCTGGAGGCGTTTAAAGCCAGGCTGGATGAGGCCTTGAGCAGCCTGCTCTAGTGGGAGGTGTCCCTGCCTATGGCAGGGGGTTGGAGCTGGATGCTCCTTGAGGTCCCTTCCAACCTAAACCATTCTATGATTCTATCATGCCACGAATCAACACAGTTCAGTTAGGGAAAAGAGAGGCAAGGGACAAAAAGGGGAAGGGACGATAATAAGAGGACAGAGTTTCTTCCTTGGACAACAGCGGCCCATTAGAGCAATCCATGATTTCTAACCCACAGAATGAAGCACACTGCAAGCAGACAATATCAATCCCCATGGTGTCCTTTTCATTAAATGCACAAGTCACAAGCCATTGCAAATACAAACAGCAATTTCTGCTCCAATTGCAAAACCACTGTGCTAGTTTGAAACTAGCTAGAATGTTTTGGTGAGAAGAACTAGATTACAGGCTGTGAAAGGGAAACAAGAGTGATGTCTACTTCACTCATAGGCTTGCTAAGATGTATAAGAACAAGAATCCAAACATAGATAAGGCATCACTTCTGCTTGGGACCTCTGGGCTGCATTTTTTTCTCTCTAGCCTCTCTGCCATCTCTCTGATTAATCCACTTTGCTTCCTAACCCCCTGGCCATTCTTCCTGGGGACTGGAGTAAGGTTGAGAGGGCTGGGAGAAGGTGGAAGGGTGGTTGGGAGCCCCTCCTGGGGACTCAGGTTTCTGGGAGGGGAGTTGTGTTTCTGTATTACCTTTTACCTTGTATATTTCTGTCTGTAACTGTATGTACTGTAAATATCTGCTTGTATATTGTGCTAGCTGTAAATATGAGCTTCCTTCAAATTTCCAGAGCTGGCTGAGTCTAGTCTGGGTGACTTCCAAGGTGTGGGGGAAAAGGGGAACACTCAAACCATCACAACCACTTTTGTAATTGTTGCCACTCAAGGTAAAAAAACATGAAATGAATATATCTTAGTGGCCCTCCCTAATGCTGTAAATTTATGATACTCTCAGTCTGTAACAACTCTTTCTTCCTCTAAGCAGCTGAGAGCAATATGTTCTCTATACACAGCTCTTCTATCAATTTCATATGGATTTTCTTGGGGAAGAAAAATCACCACAGGAGATCTATATTTTAGAGAATAATCAGTCTGTGTTAGGAAAGAGCATATTTGAGAAAATAAGACTTTTTCTTTCCAAGATTTTAAGAAGCTTTTCAGAGGGTATTTTTCTTAATTAGTCGTTGCTATATGAAAACAAATTACTGTAAACTACACAGGGATCCAACCACTTTTCACAGAGATTGTGTAAAATCTGTACTTGGCTGAGTGCCCAAGAGCATCCTCACAGTCTGAGGATACAGCAGAGCAGACACTGTCTTAAGAGGAAGCAAAGCCTTTGGAAAGTGAAGTGACTGCACACCTCAGGTGTTGTGCGAATGAGGTATTTCAGCCTTCCACATCTACTTCAACCACCAGAAGGAGGCTGTAGCCAGATGTGGCTTGGTCTCTCCCGGGCAAGTAGCAACAGAACAAGGGGACACGGTATCAAGTTGTGCCAGGGGAGGTATAGGCTGGAAGTTAGGAGGAAGCTCTTGCCAGAGAGAGTGATTGGCATTGGAATGGGCTGCCCAGGGAGGTGGTGGAGTCACCATCCCTGGGGGTGTTCAAGCAAAGCCTGGGTGAGGCACTTAGTGCCATGGTCTGGTTGATTGGACAGGGCTGGGTGATAGGTTGGACTGGATGATGTTGGAGGTCTCTTCCAACCTGGTTGATTCCATGGTTCTGTTCCATGATTCTACTTCCCAGTCCCAGCAGAGACTCCACATTTTGATGAAGTTAGACCAGGTAAAGAATCAAAAGCGTAAGGCAGTAAAAGCAACAGAATCCAAATACACACTGGAAACCTCTAAATAGTGTTGTAAGCAGCTTGACTACTTTCCATCTGTAGCAATTCAAGTTTGTCACAAGGTAGCAAACATTACAGTTAAAATATAAGACAGAAAGGAGAAGCTGTGGCTGCTCTGCAGCAGACATTTTCTACTGAAAACACAACAGACAACTGACTGTATTTAAAGTCCAGGCTTCACAGCAGTGATTGATAGCCACACTTAAAGATTAATTCTTGCTTTTATTCTGGAATCCCTGTTGCTGAGAGAATGATATACCAGAGGTGAGCAAATGGTGATATACATAGAATCATAGAATCAACCAGGTTGGAAGAGACCTTCAAGATCATCCAGTCCAACCTAGCACCCAGCCCACATGCTCCAATTTAAGCAAAAGACAAAGCAGTACAAGAACACAGCTGTTCATGCCAGACCAAACACTTTCATCACACAAGGTAGCACCACATGGCACTATTTTGAGAGCAATATTGACATAATAGATGAGGACACCAGATTACAAATCAGAAGACTCAAATGCCATTCCTGACTCTACTTCTATCTTCCTGCAATACTATAGGAAAGCCACTGAGCAGCTGTGGTGTCAGAGGTGCAAGTTCTTCACTGTCTCTCAAAGACTGGAAGAAACTGCTACACTTGAAAAAGAGGTCCAGCACTGCAAAACACCATCTTTGCTGTGACTTACTTTGGTGTACAGTGCCATGCAATAAACCCCAGTTACTAACAGCATCTTTTCCCAGAATCACAGAATGCCAGGGGCTGGAAGGGACCTCAAAAGATCATCCAGTCCAACCCCCCTGTCAGAGCAGTATCATCCATACCAAATCACATACGAACGTGTCCAGGTGGGTTCTGAGTATCTCCAGAGACGGAGAATCCACAACACCTTGGGGCAGCCTGTTCCACTGTTCTGTCACCCTCACAGTGAAAAAAATCCCTCCTCATCTTTACATGAAACTTCCTATGCCCTGGAAAGAAAATTTGCTATGGATCTCAGCACATGTGTTAACTACCAGCAGAGCCACCTGATTCATTTCTCCTGTCCGTAATTCCCACTGAGAACAGGAGGAGGATGCTAGCACAAAAGAGTAGCCAGGGGAAAAAAGGAACAAACAAAACAAACAAAAACAAACCCCAAAACCTTTTTGGCCTGATCTGAGGTGAAAGCCATTAGGAAAGAAAATAACTTGGCAGAAAACAACATATAGCATTGCCTGTGCTTTCCACTCTTACATCTCTCAGCGGATTATCCTTCCCCACAGCACCTCCAGTAAAACCCTTCACCCTCAGGAAAGCTGAATAGCAGTCCACAGGCAGGTAAAAAAAACATTCATAAGAGTCATTTAAATTGAAAAAAAAAAAAAAAGAAACAAACCCAACACTGTATTATAAAAGACATGTCAAAATAAGCAAAAGCTATCCAGGCAAGGAGAACCTTAGCTCTGCATCCCAAGAGTCAATAATCATTAACTACATAGGGATCAAAGAAATGAGAGACCGATAAACAACACTGCCTGAGCCAATAGCCAGGTGAGGGTTGGTCTCTTCTGCCAGGCAACCAGCAACAGAACAAGGGGACACAGCCTCAAGTTGGCCAGGGGAGGTATAGGCTGGATGTGAGGAGGGAGTTCTTGACAGAGAGAGTGATTGGCATTGGAATGGGCTGCCCAGGGAGGTGGTGGAGTCACTGTCCCTGGAGGGGTTCAAGCAAAGCCTGGATGAGGCACTTAGTGCCATGGTCTACTTGACTGGATAAGGCTGGGAGATAGGTTGGCCTGGACGATCTTGGAGGTCTCTTCCAACCTGTTTTATTCTATTCTATTCTTAACTTAATGAATTTATGTCCAAGATGTCTGGCACACTGGGTGTGGTTTTGAGGTTTGTGTTTTAAGGTTCTTTAAAATAACAAACAATTTATGGTAGATTTATTGCAGAGGGGAAAAAAAACAAACAAAAACCCAAGCAGGTCTCTATTGGACTATCATCTAACAAAATGAAATTAGAAGTGATTCATGACAAATTTTCCTGGCTGTTTTACAAGGCATAGGAGCAAACAAAAGCAGAAGAGAAGAAGCAAAAGGAATAAGAGTCATCTCATTGAGCTTTCCTTCTAGGAGGACCAGTGGGCTTGCTTCCACTATTATTTAAAGAAAACCTTGAGGCAGTTTACATATCTCAATCTGTAAAAGATGACCTTTGAGGGAGGGGACTGAACTCCTGAACAAAAAACCACACACAAAACAACACCAAAAAAAAACACCACCAAAAAAACCACCACCCAGAAAATGGAAAATTCACAGCTAGAGATGAAAAGAAGAGACAACCTATTAAAATCTTTAAGTGATGACAGAGTGCACAGCCCAGCAGTCCAGGCCAGGTAAGTCCAGCCAGGTACAGAGAAACCTTCAGCCCTGAAGGAAGCCCATGGCCACATAGGCAGCCATGACTTGTCTTAATCAATATTTGTTTTCTCTTCACTTCTTGTTTTTCCTATGATCGTCTTGGTAAAGAACCTGAACTGAATTAAAGCACAGTCAGTGTCTGCCATGTGAGCTATGAACACTTCAGCTTTCCATAGAGAGGTGTGCAAGGAAACACAAAACCCAGAACTCTGTTTTGGTAGAAGTTACATCAAACCATCCAACCAGGCTGCATGAGAACAGGTTGAAGACTAACACTTCTTACATGGTTGTACAGAACACAGAACCACCCTTCATCCCAGTGGAAAAGGAGTGACTTTATTCCACAGTTTCAGCCTACCCATAAAGCAAAATCCTTTTGCTGTGGGCATCTCCACATAGTGTCAGAGAAGCAAAAGCACTTAAAGAATCCTGATTTTGGAGTTCTAGGCTTCAGCAGAAAAGATTACAAGAGAATCCCAAAAAGGAGCAATCCAAAAGGGAAGTTTCTTTGCAGATCACAGGGTATCACAGTCTCACAGTATCACCAAGGTTGGAAGAGACCTCACAGATCATCAAGTCCAACCCTTCACCACAGAGCTCAAGGCTAGACCATGGCACCAAGTGCCACGTCCAACCTTGCCTTGAACAGCTCCAGGGACGGCGACTCCACCACCTCCCTGGGCAGCCCATTCCAGTGTCCAATGACTCTCTCAGTGAAGAACTTTCTCCTCACCTCAAGCCTAAACTTACCCCGGCGCAGCCTGAGGCTGTGTCCTCTCCTTCTGGCGCTGGCTGCCTGAGAGAAGACAGCAACCTCCTCCTGGCTACAACCACCCTTCAGGTAGTTGTAGACAGCAATAAGGTCACCCCTGAGCCTCCTCTTCTCCAGGCTAAACAATCCCAGCTCCCTCAGCCTTTCCTCATAGGGCTGTGCTCGAGGCCTCTCACCAGCCTCGTCGCCCTTCTCTGGACACGTTCAAGCATCTCAATGTCCCTTCTAAACTGGGGGGCCCAGAACTGAACATTCTGTGAAAGAATGTGGGCACATTCTTTCACACTGCCTTCTCTTGAGCAGGCAGAGATGCCTGGCAATCCAGAGCCTTGTCTACTGGTGCCACCACATCCCCTCTGGTTTCATTAGCTGCACTCAATCCAAAACACACCAGCTTTAAAATATGATATTCAATTAAAAATCTCGTTTAAAGAAACAGCTGCACATGAGCCAACAACATGCACCAGCAGCCCAAAAGGACGATCACATCCTGGGCTACGTACCAGAAGCATGACCAGCAGGTCAAGAGAGATGATTCTGTCCCACTGCTCTGGCCAGATCTCACCTGGAGTCCTGTGTCCAGTTCTGGAGCCCTCAACACAAGAAGGACATGAACCTTCTGGATCAAATCCAGAAGAGGGCCACCAAGATGATCAGCAGGTTGAAGCACTTCTCCTTCAAAGACACTCGGGGTTGTTCTGCTTGGAGGTGGCTCCAGTGAGATTTTATATGGGTCTTCCAGTGTCTGAAGGGGTCCTATTAGGAAACTGGGGAGAGACATTTTACGAAGGCCTGTAGCACTAGGACAAGGGGCAATGGCTTGGAACTGGGGAAAGGTCAATTTAGATGGGACATCATGAAGAAGCTCTTTACTACAAGGGTGGTGGGAACTGGTACAGGTTGCTGTGGAGGCCCCATCCCTGAAGACATTCAAGCTCAGACTTGACAGGGTCTGAGCAACCTGATCTACTTGTGGATGTCCCTGCTCACTGCAGGGTAGTTGGACTAGAAGACTCCTAAAGATCCCGTCCAAATCAGTGTGTTCTATTACCCTACTCTAAATGAGTCTGTAGTCAGAGTTTAGAAGGCTTTCTGTCAACTATGCTCATCACACAGGAAACATTATAGTCATAAGAGTTTTGGGCTACCTTATTATTTCCTACTGGGCTGACTAGAGGGGTCTGAAACAAGAAGCATCAGTTGCTGCTACAAAGCACTGTCTTTCAACCTAGACCTGTGAACAGTCGGTGCCATCCTTGTACACAACAGCAAAGAAACTTATTCAACTGCTGAGTCTTGCCTTGAAACTCCTCCATGACTCATACCTATTGAAAATAACACAGGTAGGTGGTTATTTACAGGCTGTTCCCAGGCATTTGAGATGGCCTTCCAAACACAGAGGCCTTTCCAGCAAATCCTTTCCAGCATCGGTTTCTCTGCTGCTTAATTCCATTTTCTGGATCCATGTAAAGACCCATCAAAGAATTGTCAGGACCATCTAGTTGCAACTCCCCTGCCATGGGCAGAGACAGCTCACACTAGATCAGGTTGCTCAGAGCCAAATCTAGCCTGGCCTTAAAGACCTCCAGGAATGGGAACTGCACCACTGCCTCCCTGGGCAACCTGTTCCAGTGCCTCACCACTCTCCTGGCAAAAAACTTCTTCCTAACATCCAATCTGAAAGTACCCACTTCTAGATTTGCTCCATCTCCCTCTGTCCTACCACCACCTAACACCTTAAGAAGTTCCTCCCCAGCTTCCCTGTAGGTCTCCTTCAAATACTGAAAGGCCACAACGAAGTCTCCTCGGAGCCTTCTCTTCTCCAGACTGAACAGCCTCAATTGTCTGTCTGCCTCCATAAGAGACGTGCTCCAGCCCTCTAATCATCCTCTTGGCCCTCCTCTGGACACGTTCCAGCATCCCTGGAAGTTTTTAGGGTCAGGCTGGATGTGGCTCTGAGCAAGCAGATTCAGTGTGAGGTGTCCCTAGCCATGGCAGGGGGCTTGGAACCTTGAGGTCCTTTCTAACCCTGACAATTCCACGATTCTGTGCAATGGTTTCAGTCTCATGACAGACAACTCCTCAATACAGAATTTGGCAGCTACAGGAGACACTTGGGGGTTTGGCCTGTAAAAAACCTTCAAATCCTTCCTCCTGCCTATTTACTGAGGCATTTTGGGTCTACATGGCAAGCATCAGACAGGAGATAAAGAAGAGGTTTCTATTTTATTCATTTTTGCCAAACACCTTAAGTTAAAAAAATGAAGGAAACAAACTAGGACATGAACCTGAAAGACAAAAATCTATAAGGTAGCTGCAATGCTTGTGTGTGAGCATAAGAGGTTTTACAGTTAGGGCAGCGTTGTAAATATTTCAAGTACCCTGATTACAGAAGTTGAGAACATGCATTCCAGTCATCACAACTTCCCTGACATGGAAGAGTATGCTATCAGACAGGCCATATTAACACAGGTTTCTCTAGCAGCTAGGTCAC
Organism: Tricholaema leucomelas; assembly: GCA_013400475.1. Classification (NCBI taxonomy): domain Eukaryota; kingdom Metazoa; phylum Chordata; class Aves; order Piciformes; family Lybiidae; genus Tricholaema lacrymosa; species Tricholaema leucomelas. The sequence goes on along the minus strand of WAAF01014735.1, from coordinate 66,135 downwards.
CAAAACAAGAAAACAGCTGTTTCATGAAGCCTACATTCAAAGACTTAAGGAGACAAAAACAAAAAACAACAAAAGAGTTGTGTGCAGATGAATACCTTTTCCTCAGGGGTTCATTGATTCACTTATTTTTTTACCTGTTTTGGTTTTAAGGATGAAAAGGCATTCACCTGGGCTAACTCAGGAACGAATTCTCCTCCTCAGCAGTATTTTTGAGGTGAAAAAAAGGCAAAAAAAAAAACGTTTTGTAAAGGTGCTAGTTTGATGCTAGCTAGAATGTTCTGGGGAGAAGAATTAGATTACAGGCTGTGGAAGGAAAACAATGGTGATGTCTGCTTCCCTCATTGGCTTGCTGAGAGATATAAGAATAAGAATCAAAGCATAGATATGGCACTACTTCTCCTGCCAGGGAGCTCCAAGCTGCATCTCTCTCTCCTAACCTCACCCTCCATTTCTTTAATTACTCCACTTTGCTTCTTAACCCCCCTGGCTGAACCTCCATTCTTCCTTGGGACTGGGGTAAGGTTGAGAGGGGTAGGGGGAAGGTGAAGGGGTGGTTGGGAGCCCCTCCTGGGGACTCGGGTTTCTGGGAGGGGAGTTGTGTTTCTGTATTACTTTTTACCTTGTATATTTCTGTACATAACTGTATATACAGTTATATATCTGCTTGTAAATTGTGCTAGCTGTAAATACGAGCTTCCTTCAAATTTCCAGAGCTGGCTGAGTCTAGTCTGGGTTTTCAGGAAAAGACTGGATGAGGCTCTTACTGCCATGGTCTAGTTGACTGGATAGGGCTGGGTGATAGGTTGGACTGGATGATCTTGGAGGTCTCTTCCAACCTGGTTGATTCTATTCTATTCTATTCTATATTGTGCTAAGCTGTAAACATAAGCTTCACTCGATTTCCAGGGCCGGATGAGTCTAGTCTGGGTGATTTCCAAAGTGTGTGTGTGTGTGTGGAGGGGAACACCTAAACCATCACAGTAAAACATCACAATCTAAGCAGCGTATAGCACAGAATTATTAATGCTACTGTCTCTGCTAGGCACACCTGGCCACACAGATACCTGCAATCGTTTCCCCCTTGTGCTGGTTTGAGACTGATTGGGATATTTTACTGAAAGAAATTAAATCCTTCGCTGTGAGGAGAAAGAAAAGAAAACAACATGTACCTTGTATCACCCTGTGATGGTTTGGGTGTTACCTGCACCCCAAGCTCTTATGGAATCACCCAGACTAGACTCAGCCAGCTGCAAGTTAAGGAGTGAAGCTTTGTATTTACAGCTTAGCACAATATACAAGCAGATACTTACAATATATACAGAAATATGTAAGTTAAAAAGGTAATACAGAAACACAACAGCCCTCCCAGAAACCAGAGTCCCCAGGAGGGGCTCCCAACCAACCTTCCACCCCTCTACCTTATCCCAGACTTTGCCTTACGTTCAAGGTAATCGGCCAGGGGGGTTAGGAGGCAGAAGGATTAGTTACATAGAAGGGCAGGCAGCCAGAGCCAGAGAGCAACTCTGTTATCTATACTTATGTTCTTGTTTTTATACATCTCAGCAAGCCTATGAGTGCAGTAGACATCACCATTGTTTCCTTCTCACAGCCTATGATCTAATTCTTCTCACCAAAATATTCCAGCTAGCTTCAAACTAGCACACACCCATTCTTCTGCTGAGAAACACAACTAGTCAAAATACAGGTAAGACACTTCTCTCACACTGCTCAGCTCCCACTTCTTGCTGTGCCTTCTTTCTGGCAGTCTGCTCTCCGTGGCTGCCTCTGCCTTAACTCTAATGCGCCGGGGGAAGTTTAGGCTCGAGGTGAGGAGAAAGTTCTTCACTGAGAGAGTCATTGGACACTGGAATGGGCTGCCCAGGGAGGTGGTGGAGTCGCCGTCCCTGGAGCTGTTCAAGGCAAGGTTGGACGTGGCACTTGGTGCCATGGTCTAGCCTTGAGCTCTGTGGTAAAGGGTTGGACTTGATGATCTGTGAGGTCTCTTCCAACCTTGGTGATACTGTGAGACTGTGATCTAACCCTTTTTCCTCTAACCTCCTTGTGGTCTTTTTGACATCTCATCTCAGACTTTGGATTTATCATGCAAGATATACATGGGCTCATCTGGTTATTTCTACAGGGAAAGAAAGAGCAAAGGGAAAGGGCGTTTGGGTCAGGAGCCCTCCTGGAGACTCTGATTGATTTCTGGGAGGGGTATTGTGTTTCTGCATTACCTTTAACTTGTATACAACTGTATATATTTGTGTATATCTGCTTGTATATTGTACTAAGCTGTAAATATAGCTTCATTCCTTAACTTCCAAAAGGCTGAGTCTAGTCTGGGTGATTTTCTTTAGTGTGGGGGAGGCAGATAACTCCCAAACCATCACACCCATCTAAATGTGGAGTTAAAAGGTGAAAAGAGAATGGATGAGGCTTCAAGAAGAATCCCTTTAACACTCACCTTTTGCTTATACACTGGTTCCGGTTAGAACACTGACTCTCTTCTGCAATGCTGCAGAACCACAACCAGGTACACACACAAGGATCTGGGATGCTTTGCTAGCAGAAACCAAGTAGTAGCACACCTGGTATTTACTGCCCAAACATCCAAGCCTTTTCTGTTTCTAGTTCTAAAGTGTTGAAAATGCTTGTTCATCTCAATAAAAGGCTTGTAGCATATTACAGCTCTGCCATGTGGATGTGTTTTTCTCTGGTGTTTTTTTTTTTCCAAGAGAAACAAGCTTCTCAACAGAGACTTAAACAGTGCAGCAGTACACAAGCATGAATAACTAACTATTCTCTTGGGTCCATTTATCATACTCTGCACTCCTCACTACCGAAGGTCAGTACCAAATGAGAACATTTCTCCTTTGAATTAAAGTTTACACCACAGAGCACAATTCCTAAGTAGGGCAAGCAAGTAAAAAAGTCATTTCCTTCTTTGACTCAAAATGCCAAATCAAGGCCTCAGAAGTTTACAGGAAATATTTACACTGTTAGTAGAATGGCAGCAAAGCAGACAGAAGGTATAAAGATAAGCTTCTGATGCAGAAAAGGGTAATTCAAACTCCAACTGTGTTTTTTCCCTAGTTCTAAGCAGCATCTTTTCTGACTGCTTCTGTGTACTGCACCAGTAATACACTCAGTCTGTTACTTTCTCACCCTCTAGCATGGCAAGTTTCAGAGTTAACACAGACTGCTCCTCTCTAGGTCCCTACCAAGATCAAACTTTCTTTTCAACTCCAATGAGTCTTCTGAAACTGACAAAGCTTGGCAGATACTGATCCTAAAATGTCAAGAGAGACTGAGGAAGTTGGAGCTGTTTAGTCTGAAGAAGAGAAGACTGAGAGGAGATCTGATCAATATATACAAATACCTGAGGGGTGGGTGTCAAGTGGATGAGGCCAATCTCTTTTCACTGGTCAGCAGTAATAAGACAAGGAGCAACAGCTACAAACTGGAACAGGAGGAGAAACTTCCTTTGAGTGAGGGAAACAGAGCACTTGAACAGGCTGCCCAGAGAGGCTGTGGAGTCTCCTCCTCTGGAGACTTTCAAAATCTTCCTGGATGCATTCTTGTGTGAACTGCTCTAGGGGATCCTGCCTTGGCAGAGAGATTGGACACCATCTCTGAAGGTCCTTTCCAAGCTCTAAAGTCCTGTGATTCAAATTGTCTGATTTTGTATGTCCCAAAAGTGAAGGTAAATAAAATAGATATCACTTTTAATGAGGACTTGAGTAATGCAATGGTTACTATGTATTATTTCCATGTTTACCAACAACTGTTTGTAAATGATCTTTTTAAAAGGTAGCTATTCTAGAAGCTTGATGCTTGAGAGGCAAGAATACTTTGAAAATAATGGTTTTCACCAAAATCATCAGGCAAAAGCAATTCACTCAGCAGTTAAAACAGCTGTGAAAGGATTTTGTAGCTCACTCTGGCTAGACAGGTCATTGGATCTCACCAACTCTTCACATTCACTCTACTGCTCTGCACATTAAAAAAGGTATTATTACTGACACCAATTGGAGAACAAAGATAAATCTGAAAATAACTAAGTTCGTGTTAAAGGTTTAAGGGGGCAGTCAGAGCTCTGGCCCTGCACCAAGACATGCCAAGAATCCACTGTCCTTTTATTTTCTGGGAATGGTGACAGAACCAGGACTTTTTTTTTTCCAATTTTGTTATATTAAGGAAAAAAAAAATATAGAAGCCTTACAAAACCAATTAATATGCTAATATCTGCTGATGAAATTATTAGTAGTAGCTTGTATCACCAGTTCAGATACAACATAGCCCAATCCAAGGCGGCTATTAATCCTGACCACTATGTCATACTAATCCTGCCCACTACGTCACTGCATCAGGATACAGCAGATTCTCAATGAGAAATCCCAGCATCATAGAATCAACCAGCTTGGAAGAGACCTCCAAGATCATCCAGGATCCAACCTAGCACCCAGCCCTGTCCAATCAACCAGACCATGGCACTAAGTGCCTCATCCAGGCTTTTCTTCAACACCTCCAGGGACAGCGACTCCACCACCTCCCTGGGCAGCCCATTCCAATGCCAATCACTCTCTCTGCCAACAACTTCCTCCTAACATCCAGCCTAGACCTCCCCCAGCACAACTTGAGGCTGTGTCCCCTTGTTCTGTTGCTGGTTGCCTGGCAGAAGAGACCAACCCCCACCTGGCTACAGCCTCCCCTCAGGTAGTTGTAGACAGCAATGAGGTCTCCCCTGAGCCTCCTCTTCTCCAGGCTAAACAACCCCAGCTCCCTCAGCCTCTCCTCATAGGGCTTTTATTCCAGGCCTCTCACCAGCTTCATACATCTTCCCTCAGAAAAGAAGACATTTTAATAGCTATACAATAACTTTAACAAGTTTTTCATTGATAGAATCTATTGAAACAACCTGCCTTGGTGACCCAGTTGTGACTATGGCAGGTTCCCAGTGTAGCTCTCAAGCTTTCTCTTCCTATGACCTGAACTGCTGAGTTTCCTCATTTTTTCTTCATTTCCATCAAGTCAAAGCAACTCTTCAGCTCCTTTGGCAGGTTAGTCATCATGTACATCCCCACAGGACACTGAATGTGCAACCTGCTTTTGCTTTCAAGTATCATTAAGCCCACTCTTCAACAAGAGCTCTCCAGAGCAAGAGATATTTTGATATACACTTTTCTAATCACAAATAATTAGGCCAAATACTTAGTAGCTGCACTAGCAAGTCACCTTCCCAGTTGTTGTTCAGCATGAAGCAAAACTACAAGTGGGTAGATTCAGATTGGATTTTAGGAAGAAGTTCTTCACCATCTGGGTGGTAAGACACAGGAACAGGTTGCCCAGGGAGGTGGTGGAAGCCCCATGCCTGGAGATCTTTAAGGCCAAGCTGAATGTGGCTCTGGGCAATCTCATCTAGTGTGAGGTATCCCTGACCATGGCAGAGGAGTTGGATCCTTGAGGTCCCTTCCAGCCCTGACAATTCTGTGACTCCATGCTGCCCAGGCAGTAAATGCATTTACAATCCTTTTATAGGGATGTATGTTGCCCAAGGTTTTTATTACACTGTATGATCTATGAGCACCGAAGCAATTCACAGCTCAAATTACAGTACCTGTCTATCATTTTCCTCAAATACAGGCAGCCAACTGAGCAACCTTGGAAGCTGTATTTTTACTGAAAACAGATTATCTCCATTACCCAAATGAATTATCCATGACAGTGATCTCACCTAGAGAACTTGCTCAGAACTCCTACTGTGGTAGTTCTAACTTTCCTGAAGCAATCAACAGATAGAATCATAGAATGGTTTAGGTTGGAAGGGACCTCAAGGATCATCCAGCT
>WAAF01014735.1:31252-59917 GCA_013400475.1 Tricholaema leucomelas | reverse complement strand
ACCCAGACCCTCAGGTCCTTTTCCTCAGGGCTGCTCTCAGCCATTCACCATCCAGCCTGTATCTGTGCCTGGGACTGCACCAACGTTCAAACACTTCTTTTCATTCCCTGTCACCTATATCAAGGGACTCCCTTATCACAGGTTTTATTTTACTCTTACATAGGGAATTTCCTAGTTGTGTTACAGGGCAGTGTGCACCTTCAGAGGGGAAATAAACAACCACAATAAAGGAGCCAAAACAACATATGCCAGAATACCAGAGCTGAAAGACAAATGCCATCACCTTCTGATTTAATCATCATGCCACTATAGGAAAAAAAAAACAAACAAATAATCAAATGACCCAAGGACTAGTAAAAAAAGTAACCACTTCCTTTCAGTAATTGGAAAATGGATCTTCCTGATAGTCATGTCAGAAGCACTGGTAACAAGTATCAAAGATTTACAGAAAAGCTTTTTCCCATTTCTCTCTCAGGGGCCAAAAGCAAAGTACAGGCGGCACACTCTCTGTCCAAGCTTTCAAGACATGACATATCGAGGAGTGTGAAGGTTTGGGAGTTACCCCCCACACACACTCTTATGAAATCAACCAGACTAGACTCAGCCAGGTGGAAGTTAAGGAGTGAAGCTTTGTATTTACAGCTTAGCACAATATACAAGCAGATATTTACAATCTATACAGCTATAGACAGAAATATACAAGTTATAAAGCAATACAGAAATGCAACAGCCCTCCCAGAAACCAGAGTCCCCCAGAGGGGCTGCCAACCACCCTTCCACCTCCTTTGCATCTGTCTACCTTATCCCAGACTTTGCCTAATGTGCAAGGTGAGTTTGGAGAATTAGCCAGGGGGGTCAGAAAGCAGAAGGATTAAACAGACAGCAGGTTAGGGAGAAGAGTGCAGGCAGACAGAGACACACAGCAACTGTGTCAGGAGAAGTGTGGCCAGCAGGTGGAGGAAGGTGATTCTCCTCCTCTACTCGGCTCTGGTTAGACCCCACCTGGAGTACTGCATCCAGTTCTGGGGCCCCCATTACAAGAGAGATGTGGAGATGCTGGAGTGCATCCAGAGAAGGACCACGAGGCTGGTAAGAGGGCTGGAGCACCTCTGCTATGAGGACAGACTGAAAGAGTTGGGGCTGTTCAGTCTGGAGAAGAGGAGGCTCCCAGGTGACCTTCTTGTGGTCTTCTAGGATCTGAAGGGGGCCTACAAAAATGCTGGGGAGGGACTTTTTAGGCTATGAGGTAGTCACAGGAGTAGGGGGAATGGAGTAAAGCTGGAGGTGGGGAGATTCAGAGTGGAAGTGAAGAGGAAGTTGTTGAGCATGAGAGTGGTGAGAGCCTGGAATGGGTTGCCCAGGGAGGTGATTGAGGCCCCATGCCTGGAGGTGTTTAAGGCCAGGTTGGATGGCGCTTTGGCCAGCCTGATCTAGGGTAGGGTGTCCCTGGGCATGGCAGGGGCTTGGAACTACATGATCCTTGTGGTCCCTTCTGACCTTGACTGATACTTATGATTGTTTTCATACATGCCAGCAAGCCTAGAAGTGAAGTAGACATCACCACTGTTTCCTTCTTGCAGCCCATAATCTAATTCTTCTCACTAAAATATTCTGGCTAGCTTCAAACTAGCATATGGAGCTAGACATGCTCAGGCAATTGTGAAGTTTTTCAGCAGTAACCTGTGCACATTTTAGACTGGATATTAGGAGGAAGTTCTTTACAGTGAGGGTGGTAAGACACCGGAACAGGTTGCCCAGGGAGGTTGTGGATGCTTCCTCCCTGGAGGTGTTTAAGGCCAGGCTGGATGAGGCCTTGAGCAGCCTGCTCTAGTGGGAGGTGTCCCTGCCTATGGCAGGAGGTTGGAGCTGGATGATCCTTGAGGTCCCTTCCAAGCTAAACCATTCTATGATTCTATGTGTTTTTTTCTAAGCAATATTATCTGCTACAAATGGAGGCACCAATTGAAAGAGAATAAAGGCTCTTTTCCAATGTATCTTCCTGGTACTTCCAACAAAGTGTTTCTATGAAGGATCTTTCTAATCACACAAAACATCCCGCAGAACCCCTCATTAGTACACATAACCTTGCAGTTTTACAGTGAGATTTCTGTATTTCCTGTTGGGTCCAAACAAGTCCTGTGTGACCTGATAAACATCACCTTCCTCATGAATTTAAAAGAGTTCAGTAGAAGATCACAGAATGACTCAGTTTGGAAGAGGACCTCTAGAGGTCATCTAGTCCAACACCTCTGATCAGGCAGAGCCACCCAGAGTCAGATGCCCAGGGCCACACTCTGAGTGTATACATCCTTGGATGTATTCCAAGGACAAGGACTCCACAACCTTCCTGGGCAACCTGTGCCAGTATTTGAAAACCAGAAAATTTGCTTACTGTGGTAGTTGCCAATTTGTGCTCATGATCTCTTGCCCTGTCACTGGGGCTGGGCTCCTTCATTTCCTCCCAGTACATCTCATCCATACGCATGTGTGAGACTTCCCCTGAGCCTTTTCTCCTGGCTACACAGCCCCAGTCCTCTCAGCCTCTCCCTGTATGAAAGATGATCCAATTCCAGAGTCATCTTCACAGCCCTGGTACTGGACTTATTCCCATATGTTCGTGTCCCTCTTATGAGGAGCCTAGAATTGGACTCAGCACTCCAGTGCTGAGGAAAGAGAAAGGTGTTCAAAAAACAACTGGATGAGGCACTTAGTGCCATGGTCTAGTTGATTGGATAGGGCTGGGTGCTAGGTTGGACTGGATGATCTTGGAGGTCTCTTCCAACCTAGTTGATTCTATTGTCTTCCAGTGATCTATGATCACCTTCCTCAACCTACTGGCAACAACTCCTAATACAGCCCAGGAAGCAATTGGCAGATTCTCCTAAAAAAAGTTTGTCTCCTTCTCTTGAAAAATCTTTGTCTCCAACTCCAACAAAACTAAGGGAGAATGGACAGCACAAAACCCCAAAACACCCCAGTCTAATGCAGGTTGGACTCGATCTCTTTGAGTCCCTTCCAACCCCTAACATCCTATGATCCTATGACCACAAGGTTTACAAGCTGTAGCAAAAGGATTACAACCAAGAAGTTATCTGCAGGGTAACTTAGACGAAATGCTTAAGACTAGCCTAGCTTAGACTAACAACAGCCTACAGCAAAGTACTGTCTGTGACAATAGGATACAAGATGCGAGGTTCATAAAAAGTTCACACATGTTTAAGACTTTTGATAATGGCAGTGATAGTCTTCATCTTCTGTTTGGTAAACAGAGAGTATTTACGTGCGAGGGAGGTGTCACCTGAGATTCAGAGCTCTAGGGAAGCAGCAGAACCTTGTTAAAAAGGTTACACCCTAACATTTGTTGTACGTATAAATTAACTTTCATTTACATTCAGATTTCACATAAACTGAGGCACGGAGACACTGCAGGGTCCAGTCAAGGGCCACTAAAATGATTCAAGGGACCAAGTTATTTCTCCTGTGATGAAATAGCTGAGAAATCTGGGGCTAGACCAAAGAGCCCTTCCAGCTTCAACCATTCTGTGCTTCTGTGAAGCTGTCTATCAGAACCTACACTTAGTTGCGAGTGACTGAGAAAGGGCCTTTGACACATCAGTCATAAAAACTGAGGCTACACTATTTCTCCAATTCAAGAGAGATGTTGAGATACTGGAACCTGTCCAGAGAAGGGTGACAGAGCTGGTGAGGGGCCTGGAGCACAGCCCTGGGAGGAGAGGCTGAGGGAGCTGAGAGTGTTCAGCCTGGACAAGAGGATGCTCAAGGGTGACCTCATTGCTTTCTACAACTACCTGAAGGGAGGCTGTAGCCAGGTGAGGTTGGTCTCTTCTCCAAGGCAAGCAGCAACAGAACAAGGGGACACAGTCTCAAGTTGTGCTGGGGGAGGTCTAGGCTGGATGTTAGGAGGAAGTTCTTGCCAGAGAGAGTGATTGGCATTGGAATGAGCTGCCCAGAGAGGTGGTGGAGTCGCCATCCCTGGAGGTGCTCAAGCAAAGCCTGGATGAGGCACTTAGTGCCATGGTCTGGTTGACTGGATAGGGCTGGGTGACAGGTTGGACAGGATGAGCTTGGAGGTCTCTTCCAACCTAGTTGATTCTATTGTCTTCCAGTGGAGTGGCAAGCAGAAAGTGAAATGACAGAAAAAACACCCAACACCTGCCAAGGTAGCCAACAGCCCAGAAACTAAAACTAATCTCTCAATTAAAATGAATGTAGGTTCATCTCTTTTTGCAGTACAAATATGGCTTTTTCAGCTCACTCCTTTTGTCCTTCTACCAGAAGTAAGCTCATCTCAGTATGCAAAACAAGACAGCATTTCCTTCTTATTACTGACAATGTAAGGACAAGCAGCTTGGGAAGCTGTTACAGTTAACAGAACCTTTAAGCACTTCACCTCAGGAAACTTTTCTTAAAAAAAAAAAAAACAAAAACAGAAACAAAAACAAAAACCAAACAATTACTCACTGATAACCTGAACCAAACTCACTGTTATACATCCAGAGTATATGAGCAACTTAAAATTTTCACCAACTGCCCTTGCCAGTTGTCTGCTTGTTGATAGGAGCCAAGCTCCCTTGTAGCTATCACAGAACTTCCCACCCTCTGTACAGACTCTTTCAAGACACTCATCTTAGCCAATACAATTCCTTAGCCTAAGCACTCCTAAAACAGCTCTCTGCTTTTCATTACTAAACTAGACAGGATTCTCTAAGCAACACTCCACTGCACTGAAAACATACTCTTGCCCACTGTGCTCTTCAGTCCCCCCCCAGCTCCCCAGCTGTACATCCGATACACCTTATTATGCCATCAGGCTCCCCTACAGTAATCACAGTCACCACCACTTGTGACACAGAACAGCAGGTCTCTCAGGGAAGAAAATGATTCTCCTATGAGACCTGGTATGTACAGCTGTGGTATTACCAATGTGATTTTAATACTAAGACTTAATTTATTAAACCAGAAGTTAAATACATGTTATTCAAACCAACCCAGATGTGCTCTTACTGAAGAAAACTCCTTTATGAGAGGACAGGAAAGAACTTCCTCCTAACATCCAGTCTATACTTCCCCCAGCACAACTTGAGGCTGTGCCCCCTTGTTCTGTTAGTGGTTGCCTGGCAGAAGAGACCAACCCCACCTGGCTACACCCTCCCTGAAGGCAGTTGTAGACAGCAATGAGGTCAGCCCTGAGCCTCCTCTTCTCCAGGCTAAACAACCCCAGCTCCCTCACCCCCCTGGCCGACCGTTCAACTTACCTTGAACATAAGGCAAAGTCTGGGGTAGAGGGGTGAGGAGAAGGTGCAAGGGTGGTTGGNCTTTCCTCCTGGCTGCTCCCCAGCCACTCTGTCCCCAGCCTGTAGAAAAAAAACACCTTACATGATAAAGGCTCCTCCTTGGTTTTACAACAATAGATAAGCCACCATGCACAGAAGATATTTTAAACTACACTTCTGAATGCACAGCAACAGAACAGCAAACTATTTCTTGGGAAGTCAGGCATCTACAAACCTTTTCACTTGTTAATGGGAGTAGAAATGCACTTTGCCCACTATTAAAAGATGATCTTCTGATGTGTGGTCCTAAGCTCTCTAACATCAGATAGAACCAAGTAGTTGAATCCAAAGAGAAATCATACATGAAAAAGGAAGGCACAAATCTCAAGTCCAAGTATGATGACTTGACTCAGAGTTTGCTCAAGTTGATGAAAAGACTCCAACTCGCACATATTTCAGCAGGTTATGAAACAGGTCCTGCAGAGGAAAATGTTCCAAGTCACAAACAGCGACATCATATTTTGATACCTAATTGCCACCGCTGCCTACAAAGAAATCCCTGGTGCAAAATAGAGAGCAAATACAATAATCTCACTTTCTCGTTTCAAAAATGGCATGAAAGAAGCAATAAAAGAAAGTTATTGAAGAGAACTAGATTGTTCCCAGCTGTTATCATAAAACACTACAGCTGTTCGTGTCACTGCAGCTAATAACCAGTTGTACTTTTTCAAAGGCTGTAACACAGTGTGACCATTGTAATCTACATCAAACTGAAACTTGGCAAACCCCATGGAACAGAGACTAAAAAATTGTTTAAATTCTGATTTTTTTTTTTCATTTCTGTTCATGAATTGTGGTTGGAGTTTGGTGGGATAGGAAGGGATTTCGTAGGAATGGTTCTGCTACCAAACTATCAATCAGCTGTACATGGCTCCAAAAAACTATCATAAACAAAAGGTATTCAATTACTGAAATTGCCTTTTCCAGTAACAAGAGCAGAATTCAGCCAAGAAATCCCCAATTTGTTGTTGAAAAGAAGTGTGTTGAGCAAAAGCTTTCTCAAGTCTGAAGTGGATGATGAAACATAGTTACTCTTAAGCAAAAAACAGAGCCCAATATAGAAGCTTTTAATTGTTTTGTTAATGTCACTATACCAGAACCAAATCCAACTTTGTCATAACGAGATGATCAGAGGGCTGCAGCACCTCTGCTATGAGGACAGGCTGAGAGAGTTGGGGCTCTTTAGCCTGGAGAAGAGAAGGCTTCCAGGAGACCTTATAGTGGCTTTCCAGTATCTGAAGGGAGCCTACAGGAAGGCTGGGGAGGGACTATTTACAAGGTCTGGTAATGTCAGGACGAGGGAGAATGGGTTTAAGCTGAAGGAGGGGAGATTCAGACTGGATGTTAGGAGGAAGTTCTTTACAGTGAGGGTGGTAAGACACTGGAACAGGTTGCCCAGGGAGGTTGTGGATGCTTCCTCCCTGGAGGCGTTTGAGGCCAGGCTGGATGAGGCCTTGAGCAAGCTGCTCTAGTGGGAGGTGTCCCTGCCTATGGCAGGGGGTTGGAGCTGGATGATCCTTGAGGTCTCTTCCAACCTAAACCATTCTATGATTCTAAGCAAATGCAATGAAAACGTTAAAACAAGAGTGGGGGAAATAACAGAACATATACACAGGCAAAAAGAATTCTCAGATACAACTCTTCCTACTAGAGCTGGAGAAAAAGCTAGAGGAAAGCATGCATTCTCAAACAGCATCTCCACAGAACCTAGAATATGCTATTGCGTGTCACAGAATCAACCAGGTTGGAAGATTCCTCCAAGATTATCCAGGATCCAACCTAGCACCCAGCCCTGTCCAATCAACCAGACCATGGCACTAAGTGCCTCATCCAGGCTTTTCTTGAACACCTCCAGGGACAGTGACTCCACCACCTCCCTGGGCAGCCCATTCCAATGCCAATCACTCTCTCCGGCAAGAACTTCCTCCTAACATCCAGCCTAGACCTCTCCTAGCACAACTCAAGACTGTGTCCCCTTGTTCCGTCGCTGGCTGGCTGCCTGGCAGAAGAGAGCAGCCCCCACCTGGCTACAGCCTCCCTTCAGGTAGTTGTAGACAGCAATGAGGTCACCCCTGAGCCTCCTCTTCTCCAGGCTAAACAACCCCCAACCTCATTTCTAGAGAAGACACACTGAGCCTTCTGCCTTCCCCTGAACAACCATCCATGTGGAATTATAGACCAGAAATAAGCCACAAGCTCCTGCACTGCCTTATCTTTTTTATCTCTAGTTACCAAGGAAATCAGACCACTCATTTTAATTTTACTACTTTCTGTACTTACAGGATAGAAAAAAAAAAAAAAAAGAATACTTGCAGATGAATTCCAAACACTCCAGGAAGATTACTACCTAATCATACATAGAATACACCTATACCAAGTAGCAAATACAATCACAGGGGGGAAAAAAACAAACATAAAAAAAAACAAACCATCCAAATCCAAAGAGAGAGAGAGAAATAACTGCTAAGCTCATACTTACAAGCAAACAGATCAGTGGAAGAAACTTATTCTCACTTCAGCCCATCTATCTAGACCCCATGGGATTTGTTTTCACAGCAGTGTGCCCAAGAAGGCCAACAGCATCCCTGCCTGTATCAGAAATGGTGTGACCAGTAGTAGGGAGGTGATCATGCCCCTGTACTCAGCACTCGTGAGACTACAGCTCGAGTACTGTGTCCAGTTTTGGTCACCACAGTATAGGAGGGACATTGAGGTGCTGGAGCAGGTGCAGAGAAGGGCGATGAGGCTGGGGAGAGGTCTGGCAAACATGACCTGTGAGAAGCAGCTGAGAGAACTGGGGATGTTTAGTCTGGAGAAGAGAAGGATGAAAGGGGAGGAAAATTAAAGCCTTCTACAACTGCCTAAAAGGAGGTTGTAGTGGGGCTGGAGCTGGTCTCTTCTCCCAAATCATTAATGATTGGACAAGAGGTAATGGCCTCAAATTGCATCAGGGGAGGGTTAGGTTGGATGTTCGGAGGAAGTTCTTTCCTGAGCAGGTAGTCAGGCACTGGAACAGGCTGCCCAGGGAGGTGGTGGAGTTGCCATCCCTGGAGGTGTTTAAGAGGAGAGTGGATGTGGTGCTTGAGGCTATGGTCTAGTGATGAAGGATGCTGGGATGAAGGTTGGACTGCATGATCCTGGTGGTCCTTTCCAACCACAGCAATTCATAGTGATTAGATGTTGTGCTGAGGGATTTGGTTTAGTCAAGGACTTGTCAGTGTGAAACTGATGATTAGACTCAATGATCCTGAAGGTCTTTTCCAATCTAAGAAATTCTGTGATACTTGCTTCAAACAACAGACAACCCAGGAACTCTGCCATATGTGGCCATGCAACTACTACGATGTCACTATCAGCAAGCAAAAGAAAGTCCTACTTTCAAAGACACTCACAGAAACTTAAATTAGAAATTAACATCTAATCACACACTTAATTGGCCCCAAAACCTGTAGTTTACGTTCTATTAATTAAGTCTACTGAACAATGCCCTGGGTTAGTGCTGAAGACTGTCTGCAGCATCACATCTGCATTGCCCATTACCAACACATGTTATTTTCACCATTCTAATCACAAGTTCAAAGTGCACTTCCTTTTTCTGTGGCAACACTGTGCAGGCTTGAGATTGTTGTATAACCAGCAAGTATCAGAGCCAACATTACGGCAGAATTCGCTCCACAGCAAGTTAGATTTAACTTTTTTTTGCCCCACTCTGACTCTACACTGTGCAACAGTCAGAACCACTCAAGGCTGTGTTTTGACCCACACAAATCTGATGCAATAATATGTCTAAGCTGCATGCCTCTAAACAATGGTATGGAGAAAAAGAATAGAGTGAAGAATATTGGCATGCTTATACCCATACCTCTCTCCATCAGTACATGTTTAATCCCATTACTTCTCAGTTTTTAAAGCCCTGTAATGCATCAGACTTCAATTATTTTAGTAAGTCATATAACCTTCCCTGAAAGATAGAAAAGCAGCTATTATTATTGGAAGATTTAATGCAGCCATATTTTAGCATAGATTTCCTTTCTTTATCACAAAGATTCCATACAATCTCACTGCAGATTAGGTTCTGCACCTTTTAGGCTTAGAGTTTAAGATGGGAGTTTTTATGTAGTTTACTCATATGTGAACTTCACCAAATCATAGAATTAACCAGGTTGGAAGAGACCTCCAAGATCATCCAGTCCAACCTAGCCCCCAGCCCTATCCAATCAACTACACCATGGCACTAAGTGCCTCATCCAGGCTTTTCTCGAACACGCCCAGGGAGGGCAAGTCCACCACCTCCCTGGGCAGCCCATTCCAATGGCAAATCACTCTCTGTGAAGAGAAATCTTTCCTTCCACTGCCAACTAACTTCTGCATCTGGTTGTAAAGACACCAAAGCACTGCCTCTCAAGTTAACCTAAACTCACTACTGTGTATGTTAGCCATCAGAGCTTTTTTGCACACTACACGCATTAGAACCAACAGTTATGCTGAATTTTCACCATTAAAGCTAAGCAACCTGCAAGCAGCAGCTGAACTGCAACATAAAGACATCCTTCTGTGACAAGTTGGATAGAGCTTGAATGGCACACAGATAGTAGAGCTATTCACTGAAAATAAAGCTACAGTCAGCAGCTGGCTGCCAAATTACAACATCAGTCTGAGGAAGAAGCAGAATATACTTCCTCTATTTTCATGTGCTTCCCCAGGCAGCTACAGATGTCTACAGATTCACAGATAGCATTGGGTTGGAAAAGATCCTTACTGGTCATCTTGTCCAACCCTCCTGCAGTGAGCAGGGACACCTTCAACTGGATCAGGCTGCCTACAGCCAGATCAAGTCTGATCTTGAATGTCTCGTGGGACACGGCCTCAACCACATTCCTGAACAACCTGTTTCAGTATTTTACCACTCTCACTGTGAAGAACTTCGTCCTTATGTCCAACCTAAATCTACCCAGCTCCAGTTTCAAACCACTGTCCCTCATCCTAGCACAAGTCCTCCAAAACAGTCCATAGATGGTCCATGTTCAGTGAACCTCTTGCACGTAATCAAATCACAACTACCAGGCAACATTTGAGTTGCTCAACACACTCAGCAATGAGAGCAATAAAGAGAGAAAACATTGCACAAGTGTACAAAAGGAATAGAGAGGATAAAGAAAGGGCATACCAAAACACAAGAGGAAGAAAGCATTAAGAGAAAAACAAGCAGCCATAACTCACTAAAACCCAAATGGAACCTGCAACAAAAGTTCAGTACAGCACAGCTGTATTTCTAAGTAGAAAGAATTCTGAGTGGCAGACAATCCTCAAACTGAACACTTTCAAAAACTTAATGAAGTACATCCTAAAAGCAAAGAATGTCATCTACCCCTTAAGCAACCACAATTCCCAGGCACCCAGGAATTAACTTCCAAGTAAAACACTATTCCTGACTTCCAGTGCCTTTCAAATATGCTTCTTCCCCTTTCCAGTTCCAAACATAAATGGTACTAGTGGAAGATTAGGTGAAGATTGCATTGGCATCATCATTTGATCTTAAATAAGCAGCCATGTTCTCCTGATGCAGTAGTGTTGCCATATCAACACTAACATGCCTAACCTTGCTTATAGATATCAGTTGGTTTAAAAGGCACATATATGACTGTCAAGGAGGTTCTACCCAGGAGGTGTCATCTCAACAGTAGCAGCTTTCTGGTGGAGGACTAAGTAGGGTAGGGATAAGCAGTTCAGATTTTTATCCTTAGATGAAAAATTTACCACCATAACAGTTGCTGTCTCTCTATTTCTCTGCATATTATCTTCTATCTCTTCCTTCCTTCAGTAATTGAAGGGAAACAGCAAGAACATACATGGGGTACAACCTCCAGCCATAACATATCTGAATCTACAGTCGGAGCTCTGCACTTCACCAGGATGTAG
Organism: Tricholaema leucomelas; assembly: GCA_013400475.1. Lineage (NCBI taxonomy): Eukaryota > Metazoa > Chordata > Aves > Piciformes > Lybiidae > Tricholaema lacrymosa > Tricholaema leucomelas. The sequence goes on along the minus strand of WAAF01014735.1, from coordinate 48,644 downwards.
GCTGCACATCCGCTATGATATTTTTCAGAACCAGGATGATAGTTTCCACTATTATTGATTGAGTAGCCATCAAATGACCTTTCATGGGGGAAGTCAACATAAATGACTGATTATCAGAATAGGAAATTACTTCAGTTTTCAGTTGAAGAGCCATTTTGCAACTGTAACTTGCATTTGACTGGTGAAACCACATACAAAACACTGCAAGACAGCACCTTTTCACAAAGATGACTTGAAGTGGCTTTTACTTCAGAAACTTGTGGCTTCTTTTATGGCATGCTTGATAGAAGTGTTAAACAGTATCTTTGCATCTTAAAATACTCTTAAGGAAACACTTGCCTCCACATTATTAAAAGTTGTACAGATGAAACTATTCTCCACTATGTGCTGCTTCAATATTAATAGGAAGCCTTGGACAAATTAAATAGGAGTAGCAAATTTACATTGTAGTCTTGCTTTGGTATTTCAAGTAGGAGCCACTCATCAAAATAATAATAATTAAAAAAAAACCAAAACAAAACAAACCAAACCAAACAGAATATGTCTTTGGAGTATCCAAGCTACAGGTACTAATTTATTGACATTATTCAGAACTACTTTTGACAGAAAATCCCTTTGGAAATACCAGATGAGAAGGAATGTGACGGGTCCTGCAAGTCACAGAACTCTAAAAAATAATTTAAAATATCAAGTTATGTAAACAAAGGTGAATACATTTTGTATTTACTCTTCCTACCACAACCTGCCCAGAAAAGCAAGCATAGCCACGCAGTACCATTCCTAAGTGGGATACATGCGATGGACGTAGATACCATTCAATTCAGGAACGGATAACAGAGGAAACAACTGTTCCCTACAACATCCCCCTATGGAAAATGACCTCAACTGGCTCATATTTTCCAATTAAGTTAGATGCTGATAACATCCAGAGTGAACTCCACTTCCAAGTTTCTCACCACCACCATGAAAAGCACGAGCTCTCTTACTAGGCTCAGCCAAAAAGAGCAGGTAACAGAAAACAGCTTTAGCCAATGTGAAATTCAGAGCGGTACAAAAGGTTTTCAACACAAACAAAGCAATTTCACCCCTTGTCTCATAAAATCCTGAGACCTTGCACACTAAGCAAGCAACTCTCATAATACAGAGCACAAGAAAAGCCTCCCATCTACGCAGTGAAGCATTAACTACAGAAGAAAGTCACCTTTTAGCATGAACACAGTTTTCCCCTGTCCCTATGCAGCAAAGGACTTCTTTTGCTAAAGGGCTTATTTACAAAATGATCTGAATGACTAAGAGGTTCAGCAAGTTCAGAAATCAAAATAAATCACCAGCTTTATTACACAAGCTTAACTGTCAAGAACTGCACTTTGGTTTTGTTTCGGTTTCTCATTACCACATTGACAACCCTGAGTTTCACACGCTCACTGCACACACGTATGGCCTTACACTGTATATAATGCACAAAGACTGCAATATCCAAGCAGCATCCAGCTGGCAGAATTCACTGGTCTTGCAAGTATTAACTTAGTTTTGACCACGAGATAAGAACAAAGCAGCTACATGTAAGAAAACAACATGCCAAGCTCATTTCCTTTCCCAAGTAACCCTAAAGCCTACGCAGGCACATGCAGTTGTTTTCTGCTCTCAGCTGCACCTCTCATGGCTTGCTTCATGAAGGTACCAGGGGATCTGCAATTACAGCTACCAAAGCCGAGGTGGAGGAACATTCACCCCTGCAAATGAAGGTGAAAGGGAATGGAGGAGGGCAAGTAATCCCCAGCTGCACAAGTGCCACCTTTCTCAGACAGCTGAAGGTGGATGGTCTGCTTAGGAACAGTTCTTAAGCCCCGATGTAGGCTTCCTTTGAGCAAATGTGTACATTCCTAATTAGGTACTAGAAGGATAAATTAAAAGAACAACGGAGTCAGCTTTCCTATGCCATTTGCAACAGCTACAAAGCAACTCCTCCTTCTCCCTCATGAAGATCAGCCAGATGCTGAACCCTCAAACACCCTCAGAAGTGCACAAAAGCATTTACTCCACTATCAGTACACAGCTCTAACTATCTGAGTAACACTGGTCCTTCTGGTACTTCCTAATACTCAAATTCACCCTGAAATACATATACCAAATTCACCAATACTACTGACATTCAGATCACCATCACACCACCACTCAAAAAGCTCTGCAGAGCAGCCCAGCATTGCAGGATGCATCTGCACTGAAACATTTTGCACCTGACTCGCAGAGACAGGCTTCTGCAGTACACCAATGCAGGATTCCAAACCCAAGCACAGGCCTTCGGCTAATGGAAACTCCAAGCTTCATTGCTAACTCCCATTATTGACAGCAATTTTGCTTTTCATGAATCTGAAATTAACACTGATGGATAACTTATTGATCACGAGCTGGCATTCAGATTACGCTGCGAACAACAACGAGCCTGAACATCAGAAGACCATTAACAATGACACGGTTTGAAATTCAGAGACAGCAGAGAGCGGCGTCTGGGGTTGAGTGTTGTCAGCTGTTGATGTAACAGTGTACACCTGCACTCACAACACAAAAGGAAAGGAGACTGCCAACACCACGGGTCACAAGCCACGTGCCTTAAAAAGAAAACAAACAAACCTAAACACCACAACCAAAACACCCAAACCACTCAAAACCGCACAAGCACCTGCTCAGAAGAATCAAAACAACGACTGTCCCTAGCTAATAGCAAGACTTCCAAGAAATACTGACTTTACTTCTGTTTATGACTCCTCCAGGCCACTTCTGAAGTTTTTATTTACTAATAGTCTGCTTTGGAGCAGTATTTCTAGAAGGCAGTAACGTAACACTGAATACTTCGAGGAGGTCAAGTAACATGATAGACAGCTTTTCCCTCCAGGTCAATGGGGTTCAAATCTTGCTATGTCAGTAGTGACCAAGAGCTGTTGACATCAGGCAGCTGTTAAGTGACCCATGAGGAATGAGCTACCGGCTCTCAACCTAGTTTTTCCTGGACAGGTATTCCTACCTTCACAAGAATAATCAAGCTGCCTGGCAAGTCAGGAGTTAAAGGATTGTCCTGAAGGACAAGATCTTAAAAGACCGTTGGGTCCAGATGAAGGCAGTGTCACATATGGCCAGTACAAAAAAAGGGGCTAAGAATGTCAAATTTGAAGTACTTCAAGTTAGCAGCTGCTGCAGTAGTATGCTGTCTTGTGCCTTGATCCTGCAAATTTCTGAGGATACCTGGGTGCACATATTATTGCATTTGCAGTCAACAAAGATGACCATAAAATTCAGAGAGTAAAGGCAATTCTCCTGTTTGAATCATAACATACCTCTTAAGGAGATTAAATCAAAGAAGCACTTCTGGAACTCTAAGTGCATCCCCTGGATTCAAACAAATTTCCTTTAGCTCAGCAGTATGCACTTTTGCCAACTTTAGGAGTTAATTTGCCTTTGAAAACATTACACACAGGCTTGAATTTCTTCTTCACCGTGCTCACTGCAGTGTCAGATTCAAACATTTCACTCCAACCCTCAAATGTAACTGTGTACAAGCCACATAACTCACACGAGGTGAGAGACAAGCAAGGCCTTATAAATATTAGTGGCTCCTAAGCCTTTTTCCTCTTCCCCCAGAAGTATACATATATATATTTTGCCTTTTTCCTCTTCCCCCAGAAGTATACATATATATATTTTGCCTTTTTCCTCTTCTCCCAGAAGTATACATATATATATTTTGCCTTTTTCCTCTTCTCCCAGAAGTATACATATATATATTTTGCCTTTTTCCTCTTCTCCCAGAAGTATACATATATATATTTTATTCTCATCAGCTTCCCCCAGAAGTATACATATATATATTTTATTCTCATCAGTTTGAACACAGTTCAGAAAACAAGCAAAGCAAAATTGAATCAAGTCCTCATCTACAGAAATACCCCACTTTGAGTTTAAGTATGAGTAGACAGGAGGCTGGGGAGGAGGGAAGTCAACAGCAACCCCCTAAAAGAGGCAGCTCTCAGCCACCAGCAATCTGCATGAAGCTGCTAGAACCATAACCTCCCCAAACCCATCCTGCTGTTATGTAACAGTGCCGAGCCAGGATATTCATCAGCCAACCCAGAACTGTTGTCAGGAGGTATCTCCTGTCATGCACCAGTAAATCAAAAAGGTTTAAAAGCCTTACGCTAACCAAGCACAATAAAAAAACACCCAAGCAAAAAAAAAGAAAACCCACACAGAAGAATTTCATCCAGAGCCTGCATCCACACGCTAATAACATTTTCTTCCCAAGTAAGATTTTATACAATATTCTAACTTAAAAAAAAAATACCAAGTTGTTTTCTTAGGTTGTATCACACCAGAGTATCTGGTTTTCTCCTCTAAAATAGCAAGGCTCTCCAACTACTTGCATAGGTGCTTAAAAATAACGGCGCCTTGTCATTATTCCTTATGCATTTAACGTTGAAAGCCTCTTTCAGTTGTTCGCCTCAAGGTTTAAACCGTGTATACACAAAGGTGCAAACCATGCATACACACGAAAGAAACAAAGTAATCTTTACCCACCTCTATTTTCATTACCGCCAATTTTTTACTTGGAACTGTTTCTTACGTGACTGCCTACCATAAAGCAAAGAATAACCCTATTAAGCGTCAGTTTACTGTGCACTACTCTCTTCAGGTGCCATTTTAAGCACTTAAAAGGATTCTGATATTCAATAAAGGAGAGAAGTAGTTAAATCTTCACACCTCCAGTCAAACGCTGACAGTATGAGATAACGGTTACCAGGTGCGACGGACAACCAGGGAACAAACACGTTCTGTTCTTTTTGTTCAATTCTTAATTTAACCAAGTTGATTTCTAATTTAGTTCCTTTATAAAAGTACCTAGCTACACATACTGCTAAGTTTCCTTAGAAATGGTGCTTTCAGATGTCAATTGAGGCTTCCCACGAGTGGAAAACAAAGAAAAACGAAAAGCACAAAAAATACTGACAAAACACACTAAGACCAACTGAAACCACTGACGGTTTGGTAAACAGACCTAATTCCTACTCGTGATGACCACTGATTTAAGGCAAAAGAAGTTCTGCCGCAGCAAAGATCGTGATGTTTGGTCAAGTGTTAGGATGCAGGCAGATGAGCGGGGGGAAGAAAAATACAAAGTTAAGCATCCCATAAACCCAGAAGTGTTCCCAATGGGAAGGTAATTTATTTTTTGCTAGAGGAGATAAGCTGCAGTTACACACTGTTGTTTCAGGCTTCTAAAGCCTAGCCTTAGTGTGATGTAACAGACTGGCTACTTCAACAAGCAGCAAATATCCCACATACGAGAAGGAAAAGGTGAATTCCCAAGTCGTTCTTTAAAAACTCCTACTGTGCTTGTAATTACGTTTCTTATAACATCTAGAGGTCCGAAATTTCGTTGCAGGGCGCAGGAGGGAGAATTTACTAAGAGAGGAAAAGGCATATAAAGTGTACATATAAACACAAACATAGTGATAATATGCCTCGTGTAATAATATTGACATCGAGTGCTTCCTTTTTGGTGTACGGTCATGGAAACACAAAATAGTTACATATTCCAAGGCCGTTTCAATCTCCAGACAGCTGGGTTCTGGAAGGATGCATACTGCAGCCAGGATTCGTGCTTTCCACCATAACATTCTACGTTGGTACTGGGCTGATAACCTCACCGGACGAAATACGCCGTATCCACGGCTGGTACAGAAGGGGAAATAAACACACACCGATTTGTTTTCTTTTTTAAATCGTTAAAAAGAAAAAAAAAAAAGTATTAAAAAAAAAAAATCCCTAAACTAACAAAAATCCCGGACCACTAAACACGCCGCGAGAAACGTCCCTGTGCAGTGCGAAACAGGCACTGCCCAGTAAATGAGCCCTTGGTCTGTACTGCAGGGCACAACGTGCTGCTAATCCCAACTCTAATTTGTTTACACGGACGAGGCTCGCAGCACACGCGTACCTCCGAGACCGAGCAAAAAAAATCATGGAGCCAAGCCACCCCCACGCACATCTGCACGCACACGCGGGTTGCACGGCCACTGTACGCCTGCTGGACAGCTTCGCATCCACGCAGGCCGGGCCGTCATCGAGAGACGGCGATGGAGGAGGAGGAGGAGAAAGAGCAGGAGGAAAAAGGAGCAGCCTTCGCCGCCTCCCACAGTGCCCGCGCCCCGTCGCTCCCCCTGCGCCCACGGCCACCGCCCCCCCGGCTCGGCATCCCCGCCGCGGGGGTGGCCCTGCGGGGAAAGGCGCGAGGGGGAAGCCGGGCAGCGCAGCGCAGCCTTTTCCCTCGCAGAAGGGTTTGATCTCGGAGGGAGCTGAGCTCCGCTTGTGGGCTCGGGGAGGTTTCCAGGCACCCTGGTGCATGCGGGGAGCCGAACGGCAGTGACAAGCGGCGGCGCAGCCTGCGAGAGAGGGCTCCGAGAAGCGCAGTCCATGCGCGGAGAAGGAGGAGGAGGAGGAGAAGGAGGAAGAAGGGATGCCCGGAGGAGCAGGCGGGCTGGGGGAAGGGGCCGAGCCCTATCCCCCCTCCCTCCCCGCTCCCCCAGGCACCGGGGCGGGTAAGGAAGCTGGGGCTCCCCCTCTCTCTCACGCCAGCTCTGTGCAGCGCCTTCAAGGCGGAGGGGGAGGCGGCGAGCAGGAGGGGGATTGCTGCAATGTAGCGCCAGGCGGGCAGGCGAGGGAAGCCGCAAACCCTCCACCGGGGCCCGGCGTAAGCCTCCGGGCCCAGCTCGCAGCAGTCGCACCACCGGCAACCCCGCGGTACCTGCTTGGGGCAGGGAAGGGGAGGGCAGACGCGACCCCCGCCTGGTGCACAGCGGGTCAACCCGGTGGAAAGGGCGGCGAGGGCGCAGCACCCACCTTTCACCACCCTGTCCGTCGTCGATAACTTGGGATCAACGGCCTTATGCTCCGACATGTCCGGCGGCCGGGGAGGCGGTGGGGCTCTCTCCCCTCGGGCAGGGTAGGCACGGGCTGAGGCGGCGGCCGCCGCTGCGGTCAAGACTCAGGCTCCCGCTCCTTCGCTGCGGACGAAGTTGCCGCGTCCCGCCGCCGATCGCTGGGCTCTGCCGCGCGGTGCCTTCTTCCTTCGTCTTCCTCCACCCCCGTCCTCCTCCTCCTCCTCTTCCTCCTTCAGTTAATTATTGCTCGCTTTCAATCACGCCTCCGGGCCGCTTAGGACGGCTCGCTCTTCCTGCCCCCTGCCAAAGACCCCAGCGACAACACCCACGGCAGTCGGCTGTCAGGCAGCGCCGGCAGGAAAAGCCGCGAGTGGACGCGGGCAGCAGGAACAGCCAGGTTGCACACGCAGCGGCCAGCCCTGAGCTTCCTTCCTCCGCGGCGCGCCGCCGGCTGCTCCTGCTCCTCCCGCCGCCGCCACCGGCCGCGTCCGCCGCCGTCGCCCTGTAACGGGACCCGAGCCCGTGCCTTACCCCCCACCCCCGCGGGCTCTCTCCCCTCACACACACCGACACCGGCCGCGGCCCCGCCGCTGCACACGCTCCGCGGCGCAGCCCCCCTCGCGCCGCGCCGGCCGGCCCCGCCCTCCAGGCTCCCCGCTCCCCTGCGCCGCCATTGGCTGCCGCCGAGCTGCCAATCACTGTCAGGTAGCCCCTCCCCGCCCGCGCTGCCGCACCGCCCAGGTGCGTCCACCCTTACCGCAGGCAGCGGTGGTGCTGCGCCGAACGCTGTCGAGCAGCGCTCCGCCGCGGAGCCATAGCTGGACAGGCGCGCAGGTACTGCGAGGCCGCAGGCGGAGATGGGCAGTCCATCCGTGACCGCCACTTAGCACTCACTGCAGCTACGGCCGCCGCCCGCCGAGGAGCTGCTCCCGGTAGCCACGCCTGCGTACCGGGCGGCCCTACCCGCGGTACGAGGGGCAAGGGCAGCCACCGGGCCCCAGTGGCTCCAGCCACCTACCCCGAGGCGTGCCAGTCCCGAAGTGGGACGTTTACGATGCGTGTGCAGTCGGAGCCGACCTGCTCGAAAGGAAAGATGATTAAATAACACTCTTCGCTCTGGGGGCTTGCAGATACGTCCCCGGGGAAGAGACTCGTCGCCCCCAGATGTGTGTCTTGCCCGGCGCACCTGGCGCAGCTTAGTTTGCCAAGAGGGCTGGCGTGGGCTGCAGCACTCAGCTTTGCTGCTGAGGCCTATCCAGCTGCACCATCTCTTTAAATTGTCCAGCAAGGACCAACGCAGTGGTCAAATGTGGGCCGTAAAGTGTTTGTCGTTCTCAGTTGAAAAATGACAACTCCACGTTGCTTTGGGAGTTGGAAAGTAATTTACATCTGTGACCATGTCTCCCACCGTTCCAGACAAGGTAGATATTGTTTGGGGCTTGTTCACACACGCAGTTGTTCAGGAGGGGCTATTCCTGGCTAATTTCATGACTAATTTCCAGAGTGAGGCTGAGCTGTTCCAGTTTAGTTTAATGCTGTGAGTTTCAATTAAAGAGGAAAATAGGGCACACCTATTCTGGAAGAAGGAAGTTTACAGAGTTGTTGTTGAATAACTTGTGTAGATGAGCCAAAAATCAATAGACACCTACCTCAGCTTCCCATTTCCCTCCAGGGTAATGAACAAGTTGCTTGCTTAGCACATACTACTGTTTTAGAAAGCCACAAAGAAAGTAATATTCTCTGCTTTGATTTGCCTGACATTTTTGTGAGACATTTTGTTGGCTGGCCTTGTGGTATTTTCCCTGAACATGGGAAGACATTGCCTGTAACTGACATTCAGTACAGCAGCATCAGTTCTTAGCTTGTTCTCACAACTGTGGTGAGCTCCATGTAGTGTGATCACTCTTCTATCCTATGAGCCACAAATTAGATGTATAGCAAAGTTCCCATCTGAAACTCCTATCACAATGATAAAGCAAAAAACAGAGCTAGTGCCCAAGCGAGGGCATTCCACATATGCCCAAACAAGTCTTGCAGTCCATGACAAATATGCAGAAGGCTCCCCCATACGTTCGGTGTATTTCATGGAGTGCCAAGTGTGTAGAAGAATCTGGTCAGAAAGCCACCTACATCTTCATCCCCACTGCCAGGAAGCAGTACTTAGCAGCACTCAGTGCTTGGATGCAGAAGGAGAAGCTGCATTGTTAGGAATGTAGCACGGCCAGGAAATTAAGGTATTGCTTACACCTCGTGGTCCACAACTTCATGAGACATGGGGGACCAGTTTGTATTGTTCTTCTGTGACTGCAGGCTGTTTACATGAGTCATCTGGATTCTTCTTGATAGGCTGCAGTAACAGAGAGACTCTGGGTCTGTCCGGCTTGTGATTGCTTGTGCATTAGTCACAAGACAAGAAGAATTCAGCTCTGATTTTTTTTAGCAAGAAAATACTGTTATTGCTGCTGCTATACAAGGACAGTGTCACAACTCCAGCATATTTGCATTCATTCTGAAAGCTGTCTACAACTACCTGAAGGGAGGCTGTAGCCAGGTGGGGGTTGGTCTCTTCTCCCAGGCAACCAGCAACAGAACCAGGGGACACAGTCTCAAGTTGTGCCGGGGGAGATATAGGCTGGATGTTAGGAGGAAGTTCTTGCCAGAGAGAGTGATTGGCATTGGAATGGGCTGCCCAGGGAGGTGGTGGAGTCACCATCTCTGGAAGTGTTGACGAAAAGCCTGGATGAGGCACTTGGTGCCATGATCTAGTTGACTGGCTAGGGCTGGGTGCTAGGTTGGACTGGGTGATCTTGGAGGTCTCTTTCAACCTGGTTGATTCTATAATTCTATGATTCTATCTGGGACTTTTTGATAGTTTTCCTTTGCTTCTAAGTTTTCATTTATAATATGCTATCCAGGCTAGGGAAAGTTCTTTCAGTTTATCTTGTAGAGGGTCTTAACTATGCATCTGTTGAATGCATTCAGTTTTCCTTTCCAAGGAGTTTTTAGATAAGCTTTCATAAGACAATAGTGAGTACCACTGCCACATACCATATATCATGTCATTTCTGCAAGGTATGATATGGCCAGGATTCTGATCACAGGTATAAGATGGTATAGTGCAGTCTTAACCCCATGACTTTTTTTTCAATGATCATTCCTAAAATCCTTATCCTTGCTGGGAGGGAGGGAAAATGAAAGAGAAATCACTAAACACTGTATTTGTTCTCATAATGATAACAGACTAGAAAAACATCTGTATTTCAGGTCTATGTTCATAGCAAAGGCTGTACAACTATTCCTTATTACTTAAATCATAGAATCAGAGAATCAGAGAATCAACCTGGTTGGAAGAGACCTCAAGATCATCCAGTCCCTTCCCCCCCATCTACACAGGTGGTACTTCAGCTTGTTCATGCAAAGATTTCTCCTTGATGGGATCTGAATGTTGTTAAATTCCTTTTCCTCATTTAACAGTAGAAAGAGAACATGAAGATCCCATCTTTGAAAGGAAAGATACTGGCAAAATCTGAACACATTTGACCTCTTGCATCACCAGTCCCTAGTAGCATCATTAGTCATTTCATCTCCTAGTAGAATAGAAGCCCAGCATGATACATTGGAAGTTCTGATCTTCTGAAGAGCAGTCACTTCTGATCACAGATTTTGGAGACAAGGCCTGTTAGAGCTGGGGGAGAGAGATATTTTTCAAGTCCAAAGTCAGTCACTCCTCCCTTCTTTGCCTCAGATGAGTGATTCTTTAGGTGAGACATGGTGATTCTTTTAAGCACACAGCAGCTCCAGAAAGCAGAAGCATCCAGCTGAAGTGGAAGGAGGAATAAGTGCCTGTGCAAACTTGAAGCTAGCTGTAATATTTTGGTGAGAAGAATTAGATCATAGGCTGTGAAAAGGAAACAATGATGATGTCTACTGCTCTCATAGACTTGCTGAGATGTATAAAAACAAGAACACAAATATAGATAACACAGCTGCTCTCTGGCTCTGGCTGCCTCTCCTCTCTCTAACCTGCTGTCTGTGTAACTAATCCGTCTGCTTCCTAACCTCCCCGGCTGATTCTCCAAACTCACCTTGAACATAAGGCAAAGTCTGGGATAAGGTAGAGGGGTGGAAAGGAGGTGGAAGGGTGGTTGGGAGCCCCTGCTGGGGACTCTGGTTTCTGGGAGGGCTGTTGTGTTTCTGTATTGCTTTTTTAACTTGTATATTTATGTCTGTAGCTGTATAGATTGTAAATATCTGCTTGTATATCATGCTAAGCTGTAAATAGAAAGCTTCACTCCTTAATTTCCAGCTCTGCTGAGTCTAGTCTGGGTAACTTTCTTAAGGGGACGGGGGGGAGGTAACTCCCAAATCATCACAGTGCCCATACAACAAGAAGACAGTAATTTTAAGCCAGAATTTCATAAAGATGTACAGACTAAAGAATTCCAAATTTCCCATGAAAAATTAGCAATCAAGTTGCCTGGACTTACAGCAGCAAGATGAAGATTGTCTTCCAGAAATATAACCATATATTTGCACACTGACTCAAACAGTTAAGATGCTGGTTTAAAGTACTTATTGTAAGACAGAGTCTTTAAAATGTTAATCATTGTTATTAGAGAAAAACTGTTCTAGTTACAGGGAGTCTGTGCCTTTCACACAGTAGGTTTTAGCCTCCTGGAAGTTCTGGCTTCACATGTAATAAATGTAAGTTTGACAGGATCTTGGAAGTAAAGGGGAGTTAGAAAATGTTCTTGAATAGTGTGATGGCTGCATGGAAAATAAGTGCAACAAAGTTCATCTGGATTTTTCTTTCAAGAGAAATCTGTCATTGCTTCAGTGTACTTCCTTTCAATATAAAAATCTCTTTAGCACCTGTGTATCTAAGTCTATTGTCTGGGCCCTGATCTCTAAACCATAGTTATCTACAAGTTTAAAGCCGCAACATGCCAGTCATGATGACAGTGCATCTTCAGGAGATGCCCCGTAGTGGAGCTCGATGTGGTGCTGATATTGTGAGCATCTATGTTCTGTTGCAGTTCGTGCTCACAGGACTCTAAGCACCTAAAACTTCCAAAAGAACTACATTTGTCTGCATCCAATCAAAATAAATTTGATAGCAAATGTTTTATAGGCCTTGGAAAACCTGTGTGTAATATATCAGCATTCCACATGCCATTTGGCTTCATCATATCCAAGAAATGAGATTCACCCCAGTGCAGAGCACCTACACAAGGGACCATATGCCAGTCTAGATCAACATCAGGAGGCACTGTCAGGATCTTCTTGACAAATGGTTTTAAATTAGAATCATAGAAGCAGCCAGGTTGGAAGAGACCTCCAAGATCATCCAGTCCAACCTAGCACCCAGCCCTATCCAGTCAACCAGACCATGGCACTAAGTGCCTCATCCAGGCTTTTCTTCAACACCTCCAGGGATGGCGACTCCACCACCTCCCTGGGCAGCCCATTCCAATGCCAATCACTCTCTCTGGGAGGAACTTCCTCCTAACATCCAGCCTAGACTTCCCCCGGCACAACTTGAGACTGTGTCCCCTTGTTCTGTTGCTGCTTGCCCGGGAGAAGAGATCAGCCCCCACCTGGCTATGACCTCCCTTCCCTTACGGGAGAGTAGATTTAGATTGGATGTCAGGAACAAGATCTTTACCATGAAAGTGATGGAACACTGGAACAGGTTGCAGAGGGAGGTAGATAAGGCCCCATCTCTGGAGACATTCAAAGTCAGGCTTGATAAGCCTCTGAGCAACCCGATCTAGTGGAAGATGTCTCTGCTCACTTCAGGGCATTGGACTAGGAGATCTTTGGAGGCTCTTTCCAACCCAAGCCATTCTATGTTTCTATGTTTTTACACTTCTTTTGCCTCAGTACACAAGAGGGAGTTAAAAGGCCTGTGGCAGGTAACAATTCTTTGTATTACCCAAACACTTTCTGACTAGGTTTTTAAAGGGATGGAGAGTTCAGATGGCAAAACAAAACAACATAATCCAGCATCAAATGTATCCTCTCCTTTCCCCATGTGTGGTCTTCATACATCCACTGTGGGCACTTAACCTGCTGCATCTTTAGCCTCTCTGAGCTTTGCACATTTTCCTCTTGCATACATCTATTAAGCTTTTGGCTCAGCTCTTTATACAGGTTCTGGATTTGATCCTGAAGCTTTTAGCAGAATTTATACATATTGTTAACTTTACTGTGCCTGGTTTAGAAAGCAAGGCAAAGTAGATAATTCTACAGAGAGCCATGGAACAGATGATACCAAAATGAATTGTGCTGGAATAAAATGCAAGGAATAGCATTCAGAATCCTGGGAGAGAGAAAGCAGGTTAGCTTCAAATTCCAGGATGCTGAATCAACATGGAAAGCAGTAACAAATGGTGCCATGAGCAATTATACAGAGCTTGACTGACATTTGGAAAGCCAACAGATAGTAAAAAGAATGCAAATGAAAGAAGATAACCTTGAACTCTAGAAATACTTAACTGCCCCCTGCCAAAACTGGCCTGCTTACAACAAGTTTCAACACAAAAGAAGCATGACAGTGGTCATGTAAGGCATTCAGATCAAGCTTCTGGTGCAAAACTGCCCCACAACTCACGCCTGTAACCTCTAGCAGCATGCAGACTCAAGAAAAAGAAAAAACATGCAAGGGACTTCCACTTCTGTCACCTTCCCAGTACTCCCAAGAAGTGAGCTGATGCAGGTTTCCTTCACTGCAGTTTCAGATTTTTTAAGGAGCAGGTGCTTTTATCAGATTAGTAAGCTCAGAAGCAAAGACCAGGTTAGAATTAAGTTTGGAGACAAGTTCTAAAGCCAGACACTTGAAAACCAAAGGGCTGGAACAAGGTGAGGTATAGGTGCAAAACACAGAAGAGAGAGGAACCAGAGATCAAGACTAAGCAAACAAGAATGAAAAGCAAGAGAGTCAGAAGCAAAACTACAGCCAAATGGTACTGCAGACTGCCAAGAGCAACTGGTGGAGTTGCCTGACACATCTGCTATTAGAGGAAATAAGCCAAGCCCTAGATTCTGCACAGCTGGGCCACAGTCCCAGTTGCCCTGTTGCATCCAGCTACAGGGCCAGTAGCCCAGGCAGAGCCCAACGGTGTGGATAAATGTGCACTGGTTTAAAACTCGACCTCCAGGAGTACCTTGTCCCTACAGATTTACTGGTGCAAGTAGCGGATTTAACTCAACTTCTGCATGCAGTAGAGCACTGCACTGATTAGCCTTAATGTGTTTAGAACTGTAGCTTTAATTAAGCACTGCATGTTTGTGCAGTGGAAATGCCTTCGCGTGGAAGAAAACGATGCATCTGAAGGCAGGGAACAGTGCCAAGGTTTTCAGAAGTGGAAAGACATCCCCTCGTCTCCCCCTGCTGGTGTGCGCATCCCCAAGCCACTCCGCAGAGTGCTGAGGAGCATCCACCAGTTCACTGCTTTGTCTGTGCCAGTACTTCGTGAAACTGCACGAAAGGACCCTTGGGAGCAGCTTCCAGCATCGAAGTGTTCTCAAGATGCTGGCAACAGCTTAAAACCACAGTCCTGCTATCAAGAGTGAGTAATTTGCTCCCAGAGAGTTCATCCTGCAGGCTTTTGTTCTTAATTAGACATTGCTTTTAATGGGAGACCACGGAACACAGATTTTCTGTTAGATCTTAAGATGTTATCCCAGTGAATACTAAGATCTTCCAGAAAGTATAAATTAAGAAGGGACTGAAAAAATGGGAGGAAAGCTCACTGCATTTAAGATGTTCATACAGTAGCAAACTGATGCCTGTTTAAAGAGAAAGGCACAATGTTTGAAGGAAGGAAATGGGAACAGTAAAGCAACAAGATATATGTTCATTTTGTGTTTTAAGTATCTAGTATACAGCTAATCTATCTCTGGTGTGGTATTAAAAGCTAGTAGTGTGTGCTATTAAAAGCAAGTAGTGGCAGGAGCAGCTGAAGAGATCCTGAAGTAAGAGGTGATATTCAGCAGGTTTAATACCCAGGAAGCTTTTCTGCCTCCTTTATCAGGAGCAATGCCATTGTCAGAACGAAGAGGAATGTGTGTAATTGTTTCTGCAAGGGCAGAAGCTTATTTGTTTTCATAATAAGATGCCACAATGTATTATTTATTTCTGCTGCTTTTGTGGCCAGAAAACATTTATAAGTTAAATCCCTGCTACTTTAAAGGTAACATGCATGAAACATACTCTGGAGTAAAATGATTTATTTGAGTGCTACCAGTGCCAACTGAGGGTAACAAATGGATCATAACCGGTGGTAGAGGTGAGATAATTAAGCATAGCAAGTTAATATCCAAGGAACAAGCACAGAAAACTGTGATTGCTAAAAATCTCTCAAAATATAAACTATTTCATGATGTATTATTTAAAGAAACACAGAGAATATGAGAAGGAACTAGAATGTGCTTTCCATGCTGACCTCCTGTGCTCTGTCTTTTCCTCGGAATGTGGGATGGAAGCAAGAGGACAGAACAACCTGAACCTGATTTCTGAATGCACGTTGGTGAAATTCCCAAATATTTACCAAGCAAAGCAGTGAAACCTGGAGATTGCCACACAGTTTAAGGAGCTCTAATGAATACAATTGCTGTCCTGAATGAAATGTAACTAACTGATTCAAGTCAGCTTAGTGGTAACATTACAAAACGTAAAAATCCTCAATTAATGTTCAGAGTGGTCATTATTTATACATTGGGAATCCAGATTTTCACTTACCCCAAGGCTTTAAACTGCTGCAAAATGCAAAGATGCTTTATAATAGCTATAAGTTAGAGTTACACTCACTTAAAATCCATTTTATATTCTCAGGGTGATGAAGAGCAGCCCTAATAGGAGGCAGAACCTGGTTTCTAATTGACTAATAACATCCTCAAACAAGAATGCAAATTCAGAGATGCCATCTCAACCAAATGCTGCAGAGGGACTGCTCAGCTATTGCAGTGCCCTACTAGTCCCACAAGGACTGCTTAACTATTGCAGTGCCCTACTACTCCCACAAGGCTTCCCTGCAGGGCAGCTTGAAGGGTTAGTTGTATTCGTAAAAAGACAACAGAAATACCAACAACCAAACTCTCCCCTTAGACCCCATGCACCTATGTCATTTAAAACCATTAGCCTGAGGCATGCCACAGAACATCCTTTCAATCTTGTTTTAATCAAACTGCTTTTCAGCTTCTCAAGTTTTATGTAAGAAGCACATGAGCTGCTTTAATCTTTCCTCCTTCTCCCTCACCCCTCAAAAGAAAGTTTTGGTGCTCTGTGCTTACTCAAAGAGTGGCATTCAGCACTGCAACAGACACATAAATCTTCTGAGTTCCGAAAAAAAGTGCTATCCAGAGGCTGCTACGGCTCTAGGTGATGCCAATCAAGTGCACAGGTCTGGAGAATGCAGCTGAGAAACACTCAGATAATGTATTTTCTTTTTAGGAGATCTCAACTGATACAGGACACATCCATTCTATAAATAGATGTACTCTACAAGATGGGACCATTTCATCATCTTAATGGTTTGTGACAACAGTTTAAACCATAAGCAAGGAACAGACATGAACATTATTCAAACCTAGGAAGATGTTAATTAAGTATTTTTACGTTGCTCTTGCTACCTTAGCACTGCCAACGAGCCCAGCACTTGTGTTAGTGGGTTTATATGACACTGCTTTCTGCCTAAGAAGGAAATATTTCTCCAGCTCTCCTGGAGTTCGCAGCTATCCCAAGAGTAATGACTTCTTGCTGGTTGTCTTCCAAAGGATGTTGTCAGCCCCTCAGTAGTTCATTTCGGGTGAAAATAACCCTTGTGCTGAGGCCAGATCAAGATCATATACCAAACAAGTCCCATTAAAACCTTCAGATAAGGCTTAAGTGATATTTAAGGACTACAGTGCTGGCCTTCTGCTCAATAGTGAATTCATCTCATGCCTGCAAAAACAGCTTTGCTCTTAGTTCAAAATTACAAAGGGCTTTTCCTGACCTCAGTGTGGGATCGGTGGCACATTCAAAACTGAGCAGCCCAGCAGAAGTGTGCTCTGCCAGAGTCTTAGGAGTTTGCCATTTAAATACACCAGCTGGCAAAGGGCTGACTGCAACTAGACCAGTGAAGGATCTGGATGCCATTGCACTGCATTGGTCCCTGGAGACTTGAAGACCAGGAGCAGCCCTGACATTGTGACTGATGCCAAACACAAGACAGAGAGTTCTAGCACCGCATGCTTGTGTCACATTCCCTGCAGCTGGGAAAGTGGGTGCTAGGAGATGGAGTCAACTCATCAATGCATCCATCTATTTTAGTAAGGAAGCTCACATCAAAGGGGCAGGAGATATGATGGATTTGATTCATAGAATTATAGAATCAGCCAGATTGCAAGAGACCTCCAAGATCATCCAGGCCAACCTAGTACCCAGTCCTAGCCAGTCAACTAGACCATGGCACTAA
>WAAF01014735.1:0-31229 GCA_013400475.1 Tricholaema leucomelas | reverse complement strand
CTTCTCCAGGCTAAACAACCTCAGCTCCCTCAGCCTCTCCTCACAGGGCTGTGTTCCAGGCCTCTCACCATCTTTGTTGCTCTTCTCTGGATATGTTCCAGTATCTCAACATCTCTCTTGAATTGAGGAGCCCAGAACTGGACACAGCACTCAAGGTGTGGCCTGACCAGTGTTGAGTACAGGGGAAGAATAACCTCCCTTGTCCTACTGGCCACACTGTTCCTGATACAGGCCAGGATGCCATTGGCTCTCTTGGCCACCTGGGCACACTGCTGGCTCATCTTCAGCTACTAGCTACCAGTACCCCCAGGTCCCTTTCCTCCTGGCTGCTCTCCAGCCACTCTGTCCCCAGCCTGTAGCACTGCTTGGTGGTGTTGTGGCCAAAGTGCAGAACCCTGCACTTGGCCTTGTTAAATCTCATCCCATTGGCCTCTGCCCACCCATCCAGCCTGTCAAGGTCTCTCTGCAGGGCTGTCCAACCCTCCAACAGATCCACACCTGCTCCTAGCTTGGTGTTATCTGCTGTTGTGCAGATACACAATTCAAGGTGGTCTATCAATACCAAGATACTATCAGGCAGCAGATGACCTGACCTCCATCGCTTCACTAAAATGCTCTCCTTTTGCCTCTGTCTTGTTCAGACTGAGCTTGAGCTTTTATACTTGCTCCAATTTTTTTAGGTGTTGGGTCACCTGGAGAAAAGGTCTTGTTCATACTGTAAAGAAACAAGACAAATGGATGTTTCCAGCACCATATAATGAGAGTGCAAAGCATGGTCACAGATAAAATATAGATGCATATAAAATATGGGAGCCAGACCTTCTGCCTTACTAATGCAATTTTTCATACGCATGGCAACACAAATATGCTGTGGAAGGGAATCCGTGTCAGTGATAATGTTTGCTCAGAGACTCACTTGCATATTCATGGACTCAGATGGACAATATTAAATGGGGAATGACTGGCTCACCTCTTTCCATTTCTGTGTCCTCTTTACTTTTCCTCTCCTCTTTGTCCTTTTTCGTCTGGATTTTTTTACTCCTCCTCCCCTCTCATTTCAGAATTACCTGGAACAATATTTCAGACATAGAATCATAGAATTATAGAATCAACCAGGTTGGAAGAGACCTCCAACATCACCCAGGCTAACCTATCACCCAGCCCTAGCCAATCAATTAGAACATGGCACTAAGTGCTTCATCCAGGCTTTTCTTGAACACCTCCAGGGACGGTGACTCCACCACCTCCCTGGGCAGCCCATTCCAATGCCAATCACTCTATCAACAACTTCCTCCTAACATCCAGCCTAGACCTCCCCCAGCACAACTTGAGACTCTGTCCCCTCGTTCTGTTGCTGCTTGCCTGGGAGAAGAGACCAACCCCCACCTGGCTACAGCCCCCCTTCAGGTAGTTGTAGACAGCAATGAGGTCACCCCTGAGCCTCTTGTCCAGGCTAAACAACCCCAGCTCCCTCAGCCTCTCCTCAACAGCATGTTTCCTCATTGTGATGTAGGTTGCACCTTACAGTACCATACACATTCCCTTTCTTCTGGAAGCACCTTTGTAACACCAAATCAGAGCTACTAGCTCTTCCCTTCCTCCCTCTCTCCCTCTCTTTTTCTTTCCTCTTGTCTTTTTATCTGTTGTAGCCCATGGAGGGCAGTGACAGGGAAGGATGGGTAGAGCACTGCTGTGATATTTTCCAGTGATTCTTGCCCAGGAAGGAGCTATTTCACAGTGTTTCCAGTGTATACTCTTATTCATAGGATCCAGAAAGGCTTTCCAAAATATCCTGGAGATTCTTAATCTTGCATTCCATTATTGCAAGTGGCTTCCAATTTCTCTCCGTCAGAGCATGCACTTTGAATGACTTCAAGCTTTCTTTGGCCACTGTCTTTGAAGTATCTGTGTAAATACATTAGGCTAAAATCTGACTACGTCACTCACAAAGAGAAATGAGCTTAGTAAATGTATTGTTTGGACATTAAAAAAAGAATAAATTGCTGACAGTGTTGTACAGATACTGTCATTGACAGCAGTAACACACATAGCAGCAGCCAGCTTCCATCTGCAAGGAGATTTCCCAGACAAGCTCTACAGCATCACTCCAAAAACTGGTAAGCCTTAGCAATAATCAAAAGGTTGGTGGCAAGACACTGCAGGGATGTTGGATAAAGCTAATCAGGCAGGCCAATGAAACAAATACTAGCACAAAATTAAGGAAGAAGAAGAAGCTGCTGACCCACTAGGGACAGACACCTGCCTTTTGCTCTGAAGTTCTGCATATTTTGCATGTTCACATTATATGAAGATCATGTAGGAAAACTCCTATGAATTAATGATTAGAAAATTGCTCTGACATTCTCCCAAGAGTATGCTGAATTCCCAAAAGAGAGAAGGTTTATCATTTCTTAGTATTTAGCAGTCAACAGATACTTTCTAGCTTTCCAGTTGCTTTGTGTTAGGCTAAAAGTATGTGTTTATTTTAATTTAAGGCCTCTCCTATTGCTCCTGCCACTTCCTGCTAGGGTTTTTCCTTTTAGGGCTTTTAAAACCACCACTTGGCATCTTTCATAATTGCTTGTGCAGAAGGGCAGGAATGCTAACACCCCTCTGTCCACCCTGCTCACCAGCCTCTTCTTTCCCTTGTATGGGTAAGCTCTAGAAGTAATCAACAACAAGAGAGTTTCACATTTCACATTCAAAGATGCAGAGCCTGCAAGCTGAACTCAGCAAAATCCAAACTGGAGACAAGACACACATTTTTAACAGTGAGGGTAATTAACCATTGGAATTGCTTAGCCTGGAATATGCTGTGACACTTGGAGCTTTTAAATCAAGTCTGGAAGTCTATAAAAAAGATGCTGTCTGCTCCAGTTGCAAGAACTGAACTCAGTGTACAAACCACTGGCCTCATTATGCAGAAAGTTAAGACTAGACAGCACTAAGGGCTTTAGTGGCTGGGATACAGAAAAGCAGTCAAGTGTAAAGCACAACTGGCACAAATACTCTCAATGCACACTATTTATCGATTCACTTTTGCCCAGAGCATCAAGACCATGAACTCAAAATCAGCTCTCTGAGGGTGCATTGGTCACACAACACACAAAGTGTACCAGCAGAAGACAGAGCAGCTTCAAGTTCAACCAAACCAAAATTCCCAGAACCCTGCTTCCACATGTTTGTTTCTGCATTTATTTTTTGTTTCCAATTGTTTTTTCTCCACAGCTTAAAAATTACCCACCCTGTATTCCAGTGACCAGCTACAGCTAGGGAGTAAAAGGGTAGCAGCTCCCCAGTGTCACACCACTTAACCTTGTGTTGACCAAGACCAAGCTGCTTAGACATCCAAGGCACTGTAGTCTGGATTTCTTGTGATACACCTGTGTCTTATAGAATCATAGAATCATAGAATGGTTTAGGTTGGAAGGGACCTCAAGGATCATCCAGCTCCAACCCCCTGCCATAGGCAGGGACACCTCCCACTAGAGCAGCTTGCTCAAGGCCTCATCCAGCCTGGCCTTAAACGCCTCCAGGGAGGAAGCATCCACAACCTCCCTGGGCAACCTGTGCCAGTGTCTTACCACCCTCACTGTAAAGAACTTCCTCCTAACATCCAGTCTAAATCTCCCCTCTTCCAGCTTAAACCCATTCCCCCTCATCCTGACATTACCAGACCTTGTCAATAGTCCCTCCCCAGCTTTCCTGTAGGCTCCCTTCAGATACTGGAAAGCCACTATAAGGTCTCCTGAAAGCCTTCTCTTCTCCAGGCTGAAGAGCACCAACTCTCTCAGCCTGTCCTCACCATTTCATTTGTATAAGCCACAGGAAACCTGAATATAATTACTGTTCTGTCAGACAGTCTTAGTCCCTTGCAAATCAAAACCCTTGTCAGAGGGAGCAAAAAAGAAAAATTCCTTTCTGCTCTCACCAGCAATTGCCAGAAAGAAATGTCAGTGCCCCCCACCCCCAAAACAGAGCTTTCCTTGGAGCACTGGCCACCCAGAGTAGGCAGCAAGAATGCAGTGAAGCAGTTTCCACCGTAATGCCTTGTTGGCTTGCATAAAAATTTGGCTTCTCTCCAAAGGGCTAGAATCTGTGGCAGCTTCTCATTCCTAGGAACCACATATTTGAATATATGTGTCCTCCTGCCACCTCCAATTAACTCAGAAGGCTCTTTACAGCATTTTATACCAGCAAATTCATCAATCCAGCCTGCTGACCATGCAAGCCTTTTTCTCAGATACCTGTTTGGCAAGTAAAGTTTGTCAGGCACAGAAACACAGAACTGGTTTTTTTTAGAAGCTCACTGGTGAATCCTTTTACCTGACTGCTTCATGGTGCTGCCAATGGAACATCTTTCTAGTGATACTAGTACTGCTAGCAGAAATTATTGCTCACCATCCATCATTATTTTGCTGAACTTTATCCAGTTATCCATGCTGGAGAGCGTGCAGAGAAGGGCAACGAGGCTGGTGAGATGTCTGACAAACATGACCTATGAGTAGTGGCTGAGGGAACTGGG
Source organism: Tricholaema leucomelas (assembly GCA_013400475.1). Lineage (NCBI taxonomy): Eukaryota > Metazoa > Chordata > Aves > Piciformes > Lybiidae > Tricholaema lacrymosa > Tricholaema leucomelas. Next base: position 26,704 of record WAAF01014735.1, on the reverse strand, counting down.
GGTGTTTAGTCTGGAGAAGAGGAGGATGAAAGGGGACTTTATTGCCCTCTACAGCTACCTAAAAGGAGGTTGTAATGAGGCTGGAGTTGGTCTCTTCTACCAAATTACTAATGATAGGACAAGAGGAAATGGTCTCAAGTTGCATCAGGGGACGTTTAGGTTGGATGTTGGGAGAAAGTTCTTTCCTAAGTAGGTAGTCAGGCACTGGAACAGGCTGCCCAGGGAGGTGGTGGAATTGCTGTCCCTGGAGCTGTTTAAAAGGAGAGTAGATGTGGCACTTGAGGCTATGGTCTAGTGCTGAAGGCTGCTGGGTTGTAGGTTGGTCTGTATGCTCCTGGTGGTCCTTTCCAAGCATAGCGATTCATAGTGGTTAGATGTTGTGCTGAGTGATTTGGTTTAGTCAAGGACTTGTCGGTGTGAAACTAATGATTGGACTCGATGATATTGAAGGTCTTTTCCAACCTAAGAAATTCTGTGATTCTGTGATCTGATTGCCACATTAATTTCACCACTTGGATTGGCTAGATGGATCATTGTAGACAACTGTACCCTAAAATGCACTTTGTTTATGGTTTTATAAGGAAAAAAAAGACCACAAACCCCCAGACAAACACAAAAGACAAGGACAACACTTGGTCCATTCAGTCTGTGTATGAAAACCACTAAAAACAGTGGGTTTACCTTATTCCTCAGTTAGTCCATTTATTTCAGTGAGGTTCCTCAAGCTTCCACCAGAGCGAAACACATCTCCTAGGATGTTTTAACTGCCTAGAAGAGTCCTTGTGCACTTCAGAGTTCCTTGAGTCAGCACTGAAGTGAGGTAGCATGAGTGGTCTCAGAGAAACCAGGCCTCTTAGGTGAGATGTCAAACTGATGTGAATGGAACTGGGTTTGCAGACAGTAAAATTAAACTGAATGCTGAATGAGCAGCCTGCATAGACCTCCTGTTGCCACAAATGAGACAATTGTTTGCCATTTTGCAACACAAACTTTCCTCCAGCGTTTCTGCATTTTTGATGTGAAGAACTGAGAAGGAAAGCTTGGAGCTTGCTTCATGTAATACATGCCAGACATGTATTTGTCCACCACATGGTTATGTAAGAGTGGATCAACAAGTCTCTCTGCTTCTCCTTTCCCATGGCGCAGCCGACACAATTCAAATCCCAGCCTGCAGCGTCTGCTGTGTGCTGAAGGCTTTTCAGGTGAGAGGTTTGAGATGGCATAGCTCACAGAGTCGCAGGTAGGCAGTGCTGCAAGAGTTTCCTCGTCTATGGCTAAATATTAATTGGATAAAAGCAAACAAAAGACCCCAGATGGTCTCTCCTTGAAGCAGAACTCAGGCCTGAAAGCAGCAGACTAGGATTCTGTCAGAATTGATCTTCCCACTCCCAAAGGAAAAACCCAACAGAATTTTAGGAAGGGACCTATGAACAAACAAAAGTTACAAAAAAAGAAGAGAGATACACGCTGTGGTTTCACTGGTTTCTTTTTCCTCTCTTCCCCCTGTTTTCATGAGGTTTTAAGCGTAGCTGATCAAAGCAGTACCTATTGTACCAGTGCGACAAGAAAGAAAGCAAGCCCTTTGCTCTAGGTGGCTCAGCCCCACAGGCTAATGCTGAGATACCATTTTGATGTTCTGTTCTGGCAACTGTGTACTTCTGCTTCAAGCAGCACAATTACATTCACTGTGCATGCTGACTGAAAGAGAGATGAACAGCTGCAGTGGCTCTTAAGATAAGATTTTTGTACTGATGCTCTTTCTACCGCTGTACCAAAATTCTTGTGGTGCAGTCAGTGAATCACAGCAATATGTAAGTGTTGACAGCTATTTATGTTAGGTCCTTTTGAATTTGTAAACAGAATATGACAGAACTAAAGCAAACACCAAGAGGTTATTTTACACTCTGCTGAACTATGTGAAGTGATGTAAAGGCATTTTGGGAAAGTTTTACAGAAGTGGGGGGAAAAAGCTGCACTGTAGGGACAAACATTCAGATTGTGTTGGAGGAAAAACCCTAACACCGTTCCCACAGTCCCTAAGTTAATCCTCAGAGCATCTCACTTTGTGAGCTTCCTATCTGTATAAAGCAGATAAACAAACCAAACACACAGAGTGTGTCTGTGTACCAACAGTAAGGATGTGGTGCCAAGGCACAACCTCTTTTTCTATCAGATACAGAGGCTGTTGTGGCAAGCACTGTCTAGGGACGTAATGCTCACATGAGAACACAAAACAAAACTAAAACACACAAAAAAAACCCCACCAAACCAAAACCAAGAACAAAGTGTGCAAGTTCTGGCCTAGCCACAGGCAGGATATAGCCCACAGAACACTTCAGCAGCCAGCCACATCCTCCTCCACAGTTTAAGATTTTATGGGAGTCCCCAGGATCCACATGCAAGCAACACTCATTCATCCTCATTCTGCTCTTTCCCTCAGCCTCCCACTTTTCATCCTACTAGAAATCACCTAAGAGAGAAAAATAGATGAGGACCTGAGTATAAGAACATGAGTATAAGAATGTTTGGTGAAGCTATAGACAAAAGAGAGTTGGAGTTCAAATTCACAAGAATATCTGCTCTGTGTCCCAGGTCTAGTTTTCAAACAGCTCACTGTAAGGCTTTTAAGCTTTCAGGGTCTTCTTCTTGTTGTTATTGGTTTTTGCCTTACCACATTTAAATTTCTGAACAGATTTCAAGGCAAAGGAAGAGAGTTCTTTCGTGCAACCAAATTCAGTTCCCATTTGATAAGGCAATGGATCATAGAATCACAGGATCAGTCAGGGCTGGAAGGGACCACAAGGATCATCTAGTTCCAACCCCCCTGCCATGCCCAGGGACACCCTATCCTAGATCAGGCTGGTCACAGCCTCATCCAGCCTGGCCTTAAACCTCCAGGGATGGAGCCTCAACCACCTCCCTGGGCAACCCATTCCAGGCTCTCACCACTCTCATGCTGAAGAACTTCCTCCTCATGTCCAGTCTGAACCTACCTACCACCAGCTTTGCTCCACAATGACTTCTAGTGAGGCTGGGGCTGAGCCAAGGTGTACTCAAACTAATCATTTGATATCATAGAGCAGTAGAGTTGATAGGCATAAACAGATTAACATGAGAACTAACCAGTCTGGCAGCATAGATGTGTTCTCTGCTTCAGCACTATTTAATTGCACAGCATGTGCTTCCATCTCCAAGAGATTTTGTTTACTTGATTCTTAAAGAGAAATAATATGGAACCAGGAGGGAGGGGCAGTGATAATAGAAGTTCTAACAGGCAAAAAGCCACATTAGTTTTGTGGCACACAGTCATTTTGCAAGATCTTTATGCGGCGTGCTCATTTCCTTATGCTGTAGTATAAATCAAGAGTAACTCAGCCACTCAGCCAGCAGGAGTCCTCCAAAGTGAGATATATGATGTTTTCTCAGCTCAGAGGGGACCACAATATTTTGTGTGAATATCTGCTGTCACTTCTGCTCTCCCCACAAGCAAGCACATTTCCTGCTAGCTGCAGGAAAATGCTTGAAAGTGCAAACACTGAGCTAAGAACTTCTAAATAAATTATGGCTGAAAGCATTATCGCTCTCAAGCCAATGTCATGATTTTGAACACGTGGGGTTGACAACAGTAAGCAAGCTGGAACAGAGGAGGTGTGAATGCTAAGTGTAAAGGGTTAACCCTCCTGGGACAGTTGTCTTGGCCCTGACCCTAGGTCATAGAATCATAGAATCAACCAGGTTGGAAGAGACCTCCAAGATCATCCAGTCCAACCTAGCACTCAGTCCTATCCAGTCACCTAGAGCACGGAACTAAGTGCCTCATCCAGCCTTTTCTTAGGGGAAATTTAGGCTTGAGGTGAGGAGAAAGTTCTTCACTGAGAGAGTCATTGGCTACTGGAATGGGCTGCCCAGGGAGGTGGTGGAGTCACCGTCCCTGGAGCTGTTCAAGGCAGGATTGGACGTGGCACTAGGTGCCATGGTCTAGCCTTGAGCTCTGTGGTAATGGGTTGGACTTGATGATCTGTGAGGTCTCTTCCAACCTTGGTGATACTGTGGTACTGTGATACTTCCAGGGATAGGTCACCACTGATAGAGGAACTGCTGTTTGATAGATCAATCAAACTACTCTGGACAGCAATGTCCATAGAACAATGAGGTCATAGAATCATAGAATCATAGAACCACAGAATCAACCAGGTTGGAAGAGACCTCCAAGCTCATCCAGTCCAACCTAGCACCCAGCCCTAGCCAATCATCTAGACCATGGCACTAAATGCCCTCATCCAGGTCCTTGCATCTTTGAATCCCAATCCAGTCAAACTCACTCTGATGAAAGTGAAGAAGAAATCAGAGAAACATCAAAGGATCCTGCAAGCTTCAAGCTTCTTTCTTTTTTTTCCTTCCTCCCTCAAGATGTCTCTCAAAAGAGTAATTCTAAGTTTGATATAACAGGTGACATGAGACAAGAAGAAAAAAAACCCACACCAAATCTACACCCAAGGTCATCCTGACCCCTCTCTGGGGGTAAGTCCAAACACTGCCAGGTGTGGTGGTTAGCCCACTCCCACATCCTGTCTAAGCCCCCTATATAAAAGCAGAGGAACTGCTTGTTTCTTTCTCTTTCTTGCCCTGCCTCCCTGCCTGACAGCATCACCTTCCTGTTCCTGGTACTCTTTGTTTTACCATGTGGCCATAACCCACAAGGTGGACAAAACCATTGCCAGCAATCTGGTTGTCTTTACATATTTTGTGTCTTGTTTTTTTTTCCTTTTCTATACCTTTTGTAACTTCCCTACCTCAAATACCTTTATTTATTGTTCAAGTTTTCTATTTTTAATTTCCAAAGCGAAGTGAGACTATTTATTTTGGTGTGCTTTACCTTTCCCACTCTACATCTAAGTCCCTTTCTTGATAAAAAGGGAGGTGAGAGGGAAAGGCATCCTATAAATTGTTATTACCTATATTTGAGTCTCTGGAATATTTAAATTAGAACCTAGATGCTAAGTAAGGCCAACAAAATAGACATGATAGATATGCATGGAGAGCATGCCCCTCACTCCAAGGATATTGGGGTGCTGGAGTTTGTGCAGAGAAGGGCAATGAAGCTGGTGAAGGGTCTGGAGAACAGCTCTGATGAGAGAACTGGGGTTGTTTATCCTGGAGAAGAGGAGGCTGAGGGGATACCTCATTGTTTTCTACAACATCCTGAAAGAAGGTTGCAGTGAGATGGGTTTGCTTTCTTCTACCTAGCATCAAGTGACAGAACAAGACTAAATGGCCCGAAATTGTGCCAGGGGAGGTTTCAGTTGGATATTAGGAAGAATTTCTTTCCTGCAAGAGTGATCAGACATTGGAACTGGCTGCCCAGGGAGGTGGTGGAGTCGCCATCCCTGAAGGTATTCAAGAAACATGTGGACATGGCACTTGTGGACGTGGTTTAATGATCATGGTGGTGTTAGGTTGATGATTGGATATGATGACCTTAGTGGTCTTTTCCAACTGAAACAATTCTATGATTCTATATATATGAATCTGTTGTCCACAGTTTTGTTGGCTGACCTCTGGATAGTATCTGGAATGCTCCTTACTCTTGCTTCAGTGACCTCTGTCCTAACTGCCAGAATCAATACTCTTGTTTGTGGTAACATGTTAGTCACAGATGCTTCCTTCAGGAACGTGGCGCAGGTCACCACCTGTCTAGTGAGGGATACCACATGGACTCCACACGATCCAATGTGAATCCCACCAGAGACCTTTATTGTTTGTTCTGACTCCATTTATATAGTCTTGAGCATAGAGCACACACCTACACATTAGCATAACCTAGGCAAGAACAACCCAGTCTTTTTGTGATGATTTGGGTGTTCCCTGCCCCCCCACACTTTGGAAATCACCCAGACTAGACTCAGCCGGCTCTGGAAATTTGAACGAAGCTTGTATTAACAGCTGGCACAAGGTACAAGCAGATATTTAAAGTATGTACAGTTATAGACAGAAATAGACAAGGTAAAAAGGTAATACAGAAACACAACTCCCCTCCCAGAAACCTGAGTCCCCAGGAGGGGCTCCCAATCACCCTTTCAACTTCTCCCACCACCACCACCACCCTCAACCTTACCCCAGTCCCAAGGAACAATGGAAGTTTGGCCATGGGGTTAAGAAGCAAAGTGGATTAATCAGAGAAGCGGCAGAGAGGCTAGAGAGAAATGCAGCTCAGCCAGTTCCCCTAGAAGAAGTGACTTATCTGTGTTTGGATTCTTGTTCTTGTATCTCTCAGCAAGCCTATGAGTGAAGTAGACATCACCCTATTTGTTTTCCTTTCACAGCCTGTAATCTAATCCTTCTCACCAAAACACTCTAGCTAGCTTCAAACTAGCACACTTTTACATACATCACACCTTGTTTTTCTCATTAACCAGGTGCCCACTATGTCTTCTCTCCCCCACACAAGGCATCTTGAATCTGCGGGAACCAAGGTCGAAAAGCTCAGTCTGCTTGTTGTTATCCCTTCTCACATTGCATTCCCACAGTAACAGAGCCTGTTATGATACATGTTATATAGAGATTAACTGATCACAAAGAACCTGATGAGAACTAGAAAGCTTGAAGGAATAGAAAATATTTCCAGGGAAAGAAGGGAAAAAAATACATGGAAAAAATTTACTTATTTGGGCAACTGAGCACAGCAGATGGCAAGATCTTCAGGGAAATAAACACCAAGTTTGGGAAGGCAAGAGTGTGTTCTGGCAGTTGCCAGTGATCTCATGCAGCAGGAAAATCAGTCAGAAATTAAATAGACAGTAGCACCAGCATTTTGTCAATATTTTGTAATGAATGGGGACTTGGCAGCTCTCAGGGATGGGACAGAGGAGACTGACTGGCTTCGAGGGCTAGTGCATGCAAAAGCAATCGTCAGGATCACATGGTGCCATAGGTTTAGCAATCAGAAGTGTTTAATGGAGACTCATCAATTGTACCTTGAGGAGTGTGCAGGTGTAGAACTGTCGCAATGTGGATCTGCTGCAGTTCGCTCTCAGGCTAGGACTGTCAACTGATCAAACAATCCACGAGCAAGATGTGAACATGACAGAGTAAACAATTGTTCCAAGGAAATATTTTTGTTAGTATGTTTCATAAATATGTTCTGATTAATATGGTTCCACCTCCTCCCTGGGCAGCCCATTCCAATGCCAGTCGCTCTCTCTGGCAACAACTTCCTCCTAACATCCAGCCTATACTTCCCCCGGCACAACTTGAGACTGTGTCCCCTTGTTCTATTGCTGGTTGTCTGGGAGAAGAGACCAACCCCCACTTGGCTACAGCCTCTCTTCAGGTACTTGTAGACAGCAATGAGGTCACCCCTGAGCCCCCTCTTCTCCAGGATTAACACCCCCAGCTCCCTCAGCCTCTCCTCATAGGGCTTACCCAGAGAGGTGGTGGAGTCACCATCCCTGGAGGTGTTCAAGCAAAGCCTGGATGAGGCATTTAGTGCCAAGGTCTAGTTGACTGGACAGAGCTGGGTGCTAGGTTGGCCTGGATGATCTTGGAGGTCTCTTCCAACCTGTTTGATTCTGTGATTCTACCTGGGTATCACTTTCTTCGTTCTGCCCTCAGGAACCTCACATTTCTGCCCATGAAGCCAGACAGTCCTTGGCTAAAGTTTGCAGGCAAAGTTAAGTAACAATCCTGCACTAAGAGTTAAGTGTCATTATCTACTGGTGTCAGAGGTTTTCCCTGAGTTTCAGAAAGTAAAAACTGCTATTGTCCATCTAGTCTAGCATTTCTATATTAATACAGGTATAAGTATGCAGTGGACTATTTCTGAGACCAATCTCCAGAAAATTTTTCCTCCTAAAATTGAATTATTTGAAATTCTCTGTTTCTCTGAAACTTGAGAGTTGATTCTCTACATTTAATATTACAATTTTGGATATTTGTCTCTTAGGCATTTAAAAAGATTCTCTTCTGCACCTAGAGAGGGGCTGACCTCAAATGCAGTTCCAGTACTGAATCCAATAGTCTAAATGCTTACATAGAAAAAAAGTATTTCCATCAATTCTTCATTTACAATTGTTCAGCTACAATGAACCCTCCTCTCCCTTTGGCCAGGCAAACTGAAGTTTTCTTATCTACCTTCTGTAGACTGGGTTGGTTTTTTTTTGGTTATACTTCTCTGCACTTGCTTTCTCACTAGGGTAAGCATTTCAAGTCTAAACATTCTGTCTCTCCACTGGTTCTAGCAAAGACACAGCAAAGGCAGTACAAATGGCTTGTCCAAATGCAATCAACATTTTCTTGGCTGCTGTTAAAAGAAAAAAAAAAAATATATATAGTACTTCTACCCCTCCCCAGAATTTTGTATTGCATCCAAAGTGTTCATCCAATAAATTCTGTACCCACTTCTCACTCAGGAGATGTATACGGTTAACACTCCAGGAGGAGTATCCCTGAACTCAACACTTGACCTCAGGTGGTCTTGACCACTCCCCAGGGGTGGGTATGAACACCACCAGGTGATGCTTAGCCCACTCCCCCCTTCCTGTCCTATAAAAGCAGGGGGACTTCCTGTTCCTCTCTCTCTCTGGACTGCACTGCAGCGTTCTCTGCATCCCTGCACCTCTCCACACACGGTACCAGCCATTTACCACGTGGTCACCACCATCACAAACTCGGGTTGTATTTATACCTTTTGTATTTGTTATTCTTCCTTCCCTACACCTTTGTAACCTCCCTACCTCTGATACCTTTTTAAGTTACTGTTAAACTTTTCTTTTTCACTTCCAAATCGAGTGAGAATGATTTATTTGGGTGTGCTTACCTTTCCTCTCTACTTCTAATTCCTTTCTTTGGGGAAGGAAGGGGGAGAAGGAAGAGCACTTTACAAATTGTCATTGGTTCTATCAAATTTATTAGAGTCTCTGGAAATTTAAACTAGAACCCAGACAGGAGACTTAAGTCTCCTTCAGAAATTAATAAACCAGTCAACCACCTACCTTGTTGCACTAATGTTTATCACCAGACAAATAAATCATTCAAAGGTTTATTTCTCAGTCAGTGTGTCAATGGATTTAATACACCTGTAGAATCAAATGGATTTTAATGTCTTTCCTGTAAGGATCTGCAACCACTCTGAGCATGTTCCGAGATAGGAGAAAAAACCCTTCCCACTGATTCAGTGGAAGGAACTTTGAGACACTCCACATCCTGAGGAGGCTCAGGGGAGACCTTATTGCTGTCTACAACTACCTGAGGGGGGGTTGTAGCCAGGAGGAGGTTGCTCTCTTCTCTCAGGCAGCCAGCACCAGAACAAGAGGACACAGCCTCAAGCTGTGCCAGGGGAAATTTAGGCTCGAGGTGAGGAGAAAGTTCTTCACTGAGAGAGTCATTGGCTACTGGAATGGGCTGCCCAGGGAGGTGGTGGAGTCGCCGTCCCTGGAGCTGTTCAAGGCAGGATTGGACGTGGCACTTGGTGCCATGGTCTAGCCTTGAGCTCTGTGGTAACGGCTTGGACTTGATGATCTATGAGGTCTCTTCCAACCTTGGTGATACTGTGAGACTGTGATCTTTTCTGTGCATTCAAAATCTTGCAGAATAAAACCTATGAGTCACTGAGCAGGGATCTCATCTTTATTTATGTACATCTTAATGGCAATAAATCACTTTTATTCTTCATAAACAGCAAAGTAGGTACCTATAAACATATAAAATCTGAGATAAATAACCTCTGCTGTCAAATGTATGGAGAGTAAGTTTGAAGTGTTTCAGGCTGTGGGTATTTCTGTCTTCTTAGCTTGGTGGCAATTTTCTTTGCATTTGGCAATGATTTTATAGTCCTTAAGCATGTCACAATTCTTTAAGATACACGACTGATTTACAGGCTGAAGGAAATAACTTTTACAGTTGAATGTGTTCTTGGTCAAATATTATGCTTCAGTCAGGATATGGTGTGTGCAGTGTGAAGAGGTTACCTTGTCTTAATCGAAATCCTGTCAACACAGATCTGTTCTCTGGTTTGTAGCCCAATGACATTCAGAACAAGCACACACATGGTTAAGTTTATAGTCTTCTCCTTCCTCCCTTAAACTTTTGATTGAAAGTCTGTATCATGTTTTTGAAGAAACAGCCATCAAAATATAACATTTGAATGAAGAATTTCTATGTAATTTCCTGTTCCAAATCCAAGTGCAGGGTTCTGCACTTTGGCCACAACAACCCCAAACAACGCTACAGGCTGGGGACAGAGTGGCTGGAGAGCAGCCAGGAGGAAAGGGACCTGGGAGTACTGGTGGATAGTAGGCTGAAGAGCCAGCAGTGTGCACAGGTGGCCAAGAGAGCCAATGGCATCCTGGCCTGTATCAGGAACAGTGTGGCCAGTAGGACAAGGGAGGTTATTCTTCCCCTGTACTCAACACTGGNTGTAGCCAGGTGGGGTTGGTCTCTTCTCCCAGGCAACCAGCAACAGGACAAGGGGACACAGTCTCAAGTTGTGCCAGGGGAAGTCTAGGCTGGATGTTAGGAGGAAGTTCTTCACAGAGAGAGTGATTGGCATTGGAATGGGCTGCCCAGGGAGGTGGTGGAGTCACCGTCCCTGGAGGTGTTCAGGAAAAGCCTGGATGAGGCACTTAGTGCCATGGTCTAGTTGACTGGATAGGGCTGGGTACTAGGTTGGCCTGGCTGATCTTGGAGGTCTCTTCCAACCTGGTTGATTCTATTCTATTCATATAAAGGTCCAAATTTATGGGTCTAAAGAGAGGGAGGTTTGGAGCAGAAGGTCTGCACTGCACCTCGCCTCCTTGAGGGAAAATGCAGTACACAGAATGTTTATAGCAGCACAAGCCAATCAAGTCAGGAAGCAAAGGTAGCTTTTCCATGTGAAATGTCAAAATAACCTCTCATTGTCAGTCCAGAATGTCAAACACCACTTCTGAAAATAAATCCATTTACACTTTGGGTAGCTGTGCTTTCATAGCCTCTGTCACAAAAGGTACTGCATTTCTTTGTACTTAGATTTCATCTCAAGTTTATTTGTGGGTGTTACAAAAAGGTTGGGGTTTTCACATCTGCAGAGCAGCTTAAACTCTTCAAATCGATCCAGGAGTCTGTCTGACTAAAGATGGCTGAAAGCATTACTGCTGGCAGATGATACTCCTGGCAACTATGAGAGCATGGTTATGAAAGATGCAACTTTTTATTTGTATCTTACAAGTTACTTATTTTTCCCTGGATCGTATTTGAGAGACAAATTCATAGCTATGTTTCCCAATTCAAAGGTAGTGTAGAGAGAAAAATAAAAGAATAGAAGTTGAATTCTGAGAAATAATCATTATTACCACACAAATAAAAGCATTTGCATATTTCAGTGATATGTTAATATGGCTGTAATTGTAACACACACCGTAACCTGGCAGACTGTTTCTCCAAACACCATGACTGTGTCCTTTAAAGGCCCTTGCTTCACGGAACAATTTGTCACCTACCTGAGTACAAACACATAATACAACCCCCAAACTCCTTCACTGATAAGTGCAGGCTTTAAGTGATTTCCTCTCTTGCCTTCATGTAGAAAGCAGAGAAACCCTGTCTCACTTTGCTTCATAGATTAGGTTAGATTGATAATCACAAACATTCCTTCACTCTTTCATATGCTTGGTTGTGGCAGCAACTGGATGGCATCTAAATACCATATATGTGGCTATGTCATAGACAATTGATTTTCTCTCTTGACCAGCAAAGAATAATTTTTAGTGGCAAGAGTAAGGCTCAACTGTTAGATCAACAGCATAGATAGTATTTTGCATTATCTATTTGTAAATACATCCGTGCGATAGCAAAGCTGCTATGTAATTTCTGTTTCTCTAGTATGCTTTCACATCCAGAGGGACCTGGACAGGTTGGAGAGGTGGGCACAAGCCAACCTCATGAGATTCAACAAGACCAAGTGCAGTGTCCTGCATCTGGGTCGGGACAATCCCAAGCATAAATACAGGCTGGGCAGTGACTTCCTTCCAGAGAAAGGAGAAAGGCCACTGGGTTGATCAGAGGGCTGGAGCACCTCTGCTGTGAGGACTGACTGAGGGAGTTGGGGCTGTTCAGTCTGGAGAAGAGGAGGCTGCCAGGTGACCTTAGTGTGGCCTTTCAGTATCTGAAGGAGGCCTACAAAAAGAGCTGGGGTGGGACTTTTCAGGATATCAGGGAGTGACAGGACTAGGGGAAATGGAGCGAAGCTGAAGATGAGTCGGTTCAGGCTGGACGTGAGGAAGATGTTGTTCAGCATGAGAGTGGTGAGAGCCTGGAAGGGGTTGCCCAGGGAGGTGGTTGAGGCCCCATCCCTGGAGGTGTTTAAGGCCAGGCTGGATGGGGCTCTGGCCAGCCTGATCCAGGGTAGAGTGTCCCTGGGCATGGCAGGGGGTTGGAACTAGATGATCCTTGTGGTCCCTTCCAACCCTGACTGATTCTATGATTCTATGACATGCTCACGATTAACAATGAAAATAGAGTGATATGACAAATTATCACCCACTGATTCCTTCGAGTTTAAGTTTGAGGAGGAAAGTGTATAAGCCTTCACTTTCACACTCCAGTCCTTCACTTAAGCATACAGGGCTTGGTCTGTAGCTCTATATCATGTTTAATATATATATATAGCTGGTGAGGTGGCCATAGTGCCAGCGTGAACGAATCCAGCTTTGACGTCTACACCTCTTCCTGCTTATAAATAGAGTCCTGAATGTTAAATATTACATTGAAGCAGATGGCACCTTCCAAAGGAAGCCATTAAATAGCTTTAATTCTCCTGTATCCATCAATGTACATGCAAGTGGAAAGTGCATGCACATTTATGTGGATGAACATGCAAACTGTGCTTCAGCCTCATACTTCTGACAAGCCTCTAAAGTCGCAAAATCTGTTCTGTATAGCATAGGCTGCCCTCCCTCTCCTTCTCTGGAGATTCTCAAGACCTGCCTGGATGCATTCCTATGCAATCTGGTCTAAGTGATCCTGCTCGGCAGGGAGGTTGGACTAGATGATCTTGTGAGTTCCCTGCCAGCCCTTAGCCACCTGTGCTTCTGTGATAAAAGGACCTTTCACCCTATTAGGTGCACCACAAGCTCTTTAAGCCTTACAAAGAGATACCCAGATGCACACATGCACTGGTTACTGGGGGACAGATCCAGGAGAAAGATGTGCTCCTTGGCCATAAAGGCCACACCAGCCTGGCTGGGCACAGGCTCTGCTGCCTACTATCTTTTAGAATAGAATCGACCAGGTTGGAAGAGACCTCCAAGATCATCCAGTCCAACCTATCACCCAGTCCTATCCAGTCAACCAGACCATGGCACTAAGTGCCTCATCCAGGCTTTTCCTGAACACCTCCAGGGACGGTGACTCCACCACCTCCCTGGGCAGCCCATTCCAATGCCAATCACTCTCTCTGTGAAAAACTTCCTCCTAACATCCAGCCTATACTTCCCCCGGCACAACTTCAGACTGTGTCCCCTTGTCCTGTTGCTGGTTTCTTGGGAGAAGAGACCAACCCCCACCTGGCTACAACCTCCCTTCAGGTAGTTGTAGACAGCAGTGAGGTCGCCCCTAAGCCTCCTCTTATGCAGGCTAAACAACCCCAGCTCCCTCATCCTCTCCTCATAGGGTTTGTGTTCCAGGCCCTTCACCAGCCTTGTTGCCCTTCTCTGGACACGTTCCAGCCCCTCAACATCTCTCTTTAATTGAGTAGCCCAGAACTGGACACAGGACTCAAGGTGTGGCCTGACCAGTGTTGAGTACAGGGGAAGAATAACCTCCCTCGTCCTACTGGCCACACTGTTCCTGATACAGGCCAGGATGCCATTGGCTTTCTTGGCCACCTGTGCACACTGCTGGCTCATCTTCAGCCTACTATCCACCAGTACCCCCAGGTCCCTTTCCTCCTGGCTGCTCTCCAGCCACTCTGTCCCCAGCCTGTAGCATTGCTTGGGGTTGTTGTGGCCAAAGTGCAGAACCCTGCACTTGGCCTTGTTAAATTTCATCCCATTGGCCTCTGCCCACCCATCCCATCTTCATGCAGTCCTGAGCTGCCCTGCACTGTCTGTGTAGCCCAACATTAGAACTCTACAGTTAAGACTTGAACAAATCTGCCAGGACATAATCAGCAAGTATCTGAAGAGATCTTTCTACATCAACTGCAAGCAGGCTCAGTAAAAACATGTACAAGACCGATAAAATGACATTGTTTAATGGGGCACAGTGAAGTTAATTCTAAGTTTAGGGGCTCCTTAGTGGCTGGAGACTGGAAAAGGCAAAGGTGCAGCAAGGTGGAGAGGCTCCTTCAACCACAGCCTGACAAAACAGCAAAATTGACAGCAAAATCTTTACAACCAAACTGACAGACACAAGCTCTAGGAATCCAACTGCAGAAGGATGTTAATGGTGCTTGATCTCCTGTGAGCTATAGTAAATGAAGATGACTACTGCCAAGCACATCGGGTAATTAGAAAAGACAAAGTGCAAGACGGGTAGTTCTAGATCAGTCAGACTAAATCCTAGGAAGCTGGAGAGCTGCTTCACTTGTGAAGAGAGATGGGTAAAACAATATACCATAATAAAAGTTTAACAGCATATACTGGAACATACACCATATACTGGGGAAGCTAATTCCCTTTCTTTTCCTGGGAGATTCCACAGCATGATTGTTTTTTCTCGCTCGGAGTTTGCTTGATTATTCCACTTCCTCTCTTAGGAAATAACTTTTTATTTATGCTGCTCCTTTCCCATATATTCAAGAATGTCTAGTTTTATGCACTTGGTTACACTGAGAGTGGTTTCTGACACCCTCAGTGCTGCAAGTGCATTTTACTCAGTACTCTGAATTGTCCTCAGGCATCACTGGGCAACACAGCAATGTCGTGACACCAGCGTTTGTCACAGGCATGACTGCTAACCCTATCCTCCCTAGTAACCATAACCCTACATTTGCTAATGAACTTTTAACAAAAGAATGCATTTTGTTTTGAGTAAGGCATGCAATAATTACTTATTTTGAAGCATTTAAGCTACTTCTGGGTGCTAATTAAATGCTTGTGACTCTTAGCCTCCCCATAGTTACAGCAACATGATTATATCCCCATCTTTCACAGCAGAGCTCATTTGTGAAACCCCTGTGTAAAAAGTGTCAACTACCTACCAGAAAATAAAAAGAATAGAATCATAGAATCAACCAAGTTGCAAGAGACCTCCAAGATTATCCAGGCCAACCTAGCATCCAGCCCTGTCCAGTCAACTAGACCATGGCACTAAGTGCCTCATCCAGGCTTTGCTTGAACACCTTCAGGGACGGCCACTCCACCACCTCCCTGAACAATGCACTGAATTTGCACAAAGATGTGCTGGTGAAGTCCTTCAAATCAGTGATCTTGGTTCCATGATGATGGAAAATCTTCAGAGAACCCAGTTCTGGAAAGCTGCATTTCTAGCATTAAGGAACTGCATTTGCCTTGAGGTGCCTCATTTTCAGCAAGACATCAAATGTGTTACACATACAGAGCACCAAAGAGGAGTTAATCTGACATCTGTTTGGATTATAACAAAAATATCACTTTATGCACTTTAATTAGCCATAACAATCATTAATTTGATTTGTGGCAGTTAGTGTACTCCATTAAATGAAGGCTATTGGGTCAGTAATGAAGGGCTTGCCATGTGTTTGCAGCTGAGATTTCACCTGCTTTATCAGAACTTCCTGAGTTCCCTGGTCTGCTTTATCAGAACTTCATGAATTGAGGTCTTGCTGAATGGTAGCACGGCCTTTTGCTATGTTAGCCATGCTCCTGTTTCATACCATCAGCAGAGCTGCTGAAAGTTTCTTCCTTTCTTCCAGGTCACAGATAAGGATGTTGAACAAGACTGGACCAGTACTGAACTCTGGGGAACGCCTCTAGCTACAGGTCTCCAATTAGACTCTGAGCTCCATCTTTCAGTCAGTTCCCAATCCACCTCATTGTCCATTCACCCTAACCTACACTTCCTAAGCTTGCCTGTGAGGATGTTATGGGAGAATGGGAAAAGGTGTCAAAATCCTTGCTGAAGCTGAGGTAGACTACATCAACTGCTGTTCCCTCTCTACTTAGCCAGGCATGCTATCATAAAGTGTTATCAGATTGGTTGATTTCCCCTTGGTGAATTTATGTTGGCCATTACTAATAAGCTTTTCCTCCACATGCTTACAGATGACTTCCAGAAGGAGCTGTTCCATCACCTTTCCACTGATGCAAGTGAGGCTGGCTGTCCTTTAGCCTCTTTGGCCCTCCTCCTTGCACTTTTTGAAGACTGGAGTGATACTGGCTTTCCTTCAGTCCTCAGGCACCTCTCCTGCCCTCCACAGCTTTTCAGTGATGATGGAGAGGCTTACCAATATTGGCACCATTCTCATTATCATTGGAAGCCATAAAGACAAGGAACAATGTAAAACTTACTCCGGCAGGCAAAGGTTCCTTCAGAAGAAATCTATGCACTGGTAACAATGATTTACCATGATAGAATTCTGAGGGGAATAAAATCTATAATGTAGTTGCCCACTTGAAGATAATGATTGAACAAATCACAGGCTGCTTCACATCATGGCAGCATAAAAGGCATTGAAGGCTTTGTTCATGTGGCCACAGTGTCATCAATACCTACAGAGGTAGGAAGATAAGATATTTGACCCCTCTTTGAAATTCAGAGGGACAGAAAGATTAGTCAATGCCATACAACTTTAAGCACCCTTAGAGAAGTTTGCTTACAACTGTGTTTGTGATCAAACTGTGTAAAGGATTGTGCTGGGCTTAATTTCCTTGCCTCTGGCCTTAATTAATCTATAGTGTACAGTTACCAATCACAGCATTGATTCCCTTCTATGGCTTTCTAATACATGTCCTCAGACTCTGAGAAATAATACCAAAGAGAATTGCACTCTGCTTGGTTCTATCGGCATGTTGTTGAAATCCATCAGGTATAAGCACAAGCCTGAAGAAACCCATTGGTGACAGAAGCACAGTAAAAGATTTTTGTACACAGGGTGAATAAATAGGGCAGCAAATGAGGTAAAGTCCCTTGTATCTGTGTAATGCCTAACAGCCATGCAAAACGGATGCAACTTCATAGACACAGAATTTGCTGGGTTTGTATTAACCCCTGAAGCTGCAGAAACATGCACCTAACATAGGAAAGATCATGGAGCAGATCCTCCTGAAGGCTCTGCAAAAGCAAATGGAAAACCAGGCAGAGGTGACTGGCGGCAATCAGCAAGGCTTCACTAAGGGCAAATCATGCCTGACAAATTTGGTGGCTTTTTATGATGTAGTCACAGCTGCAATGGACAGGGGAAGGGCAACTGACGTCGTCTACCTTGACTTGAGTAAGGCATTCGACTCTGTCCCACATGACATCCTGGTCACCAAACTGGAAAAGCACAAACTGGATGTGTGGAGCACTCACTGGATAAGGAATTGGCTGGATGGTCGCATGCAGAGGGTGGTGATCAATGGCACAATGTCCACCTGGCGACCGGTGACAAGTGGTGTTCCTCAGGGGTCAGTGCTGGGACCAGTGCTCTTTAACATCTTTGTCAGTGATATGGACAGAGGAATTGAGTGCACCCTCAGCAAGTTTGCAGATGACACCAAGCTGTGTGGCACAGCTGACTTGCTGGAGGGCAGGGATGCCATTCAGAGGGACCTGGACAGGCTGGAGAGGTGGGCCCAGGCCAACCTCATGACGTTTAACAAGGCCAAGTGTAAGGTCCTGCACCTGGGTCGGTGCAATCCCAGGCACAGATACAGGCTGGGTGATGAATGGCTGGAGAGCAGCCCTGAGGAGAAGGACCTGGGGGTCTGGGTCGACGAGAAGCTCAACATGAGCCGGCAGTGTGCACATGCAGCCCAGACAGCCAACCGAGTGCTGGGCTGCATCAAGAGAAGTGTGGCCAGCAGGGCAAGGGAGGTGATTCTCCCCCTTTACTCTGCTCTCGTCAGACCCCACCTGGAGTACTGTGTGCAGTTCTGGAGCCCCCAATACAAGAAGGACATGGAACTGCTGGAGCGGGTCCAAAGGAGAGCCACGAAGATGATCAGAGGGCTGGAGCACCTCTGCTATGAGGACAGGCTGAGAGAGTTGGGGCTCTTCAGCCTGGAGAGGAGAAGGCTTCGAGGAGACCTTATAGTGGCCTTCCAGTATTTGAAGGGAGCCTACAGGAAAGCTGGGGAGGGACTATTTACAAGGTCTAGTAATGTTAGGACGAGGGGGAATGGGTATAAGCTGGAAGAGGGGAAATTTAGACTGGATGTTAGGAGGAAGTTCTTTACAGTGAGGGTGGTAAGGCACTGGAATGGGTTGCCCAGGGAGGTTGTGGATGCTTCCTCCCTGGAGGTGTTTAAGGTCAGGCTGGATGAGGCCTTGGGCGAGCTGCTCTAGTGGGAGGTGTCCCTGCCTGTGGCAGGGGGTTGGAGCTGGATGATCCTTGAGGTCCCTTCCAACCTAAACCATTCTATGATTCTATGATTCTATGATAGCTACTCAGAGCTGCTTGTGGAGCTTCGAGGAAGGTCAGCCACGCATTCAAGTGGATGATGCTGAGGAGCTACCTTTCACATTTAACCATGCATGCCTACTGAAAATTGACCTTCCAGGAAATAAGGACTTAACATATCTCCTGTCCAGCCTGCACTCGATATTTAGCTTGTACCTAGTATTTTCATGGTTGAAAAACATCTTATTTTCTGTACCTAAATTAAGGAGCAAGAGCAGAAGCAGCCCTTGAGGTGAAAACAAGTTTCCCTTCGGTTTTTCTGCCATTGCTTATTCTAAAAACTGCTACCTACTACTACTACCTACTGCAAAGCTATTATTAACTACCAAATGATTCAGATCATTTTGAAAAGGTTCTTTAAGCTGCAAATGGAGCTGTCCTTACAAGTGGAGAAAAATAGCCCATCCACTCTAGCAATGTAATTATAGCAGTAGAAAATGAATCCATCACTAGCAGTTCACCATCACAGGAATCATAGAATCATAGAATCATAGAATGGTTTAGGTTGGAAGGGACCTCAAGGATCATGCAGCTCCAACGCCCTGCCATAGGCAGGGACACCTCCCACTAGAGCAGGCTGCTCAAGGCCTCATCCAGCCTGGCCTTAAACGCCTCCAGGGAGGAAGCATCCACAACCTCCCTGGGCAACCTGTGCCAGTGTCTTACCACCCTCACTGTAAAGAACTTCCTCCTAACATCCAGTCGGAATCTCCCCTCTTCCAGCTTAAACCCATTCCCCCTCATCCTGACATTACTAGACCTTGTCAATAGTCCCTCCCCAGCTTTCCTGGAAGGAAGGAATTCTGAAGTTCTTTGTGGATTGGAAGCAAAGACATAATTACTCCTGTTTATGACACAAACAAAACTCCTGGGGTCCACAGAAAGATTGATATTGAAGCCCATTTCAGGTGAGCTTTTCTAATCTAAGTCAGTGTTTCAATGTTTCTTGCTACTAAACATAGCTCTCAGTCTATGGCAAGACTTACTCTAAGACTGAAAATATCTAGGGGGTTGCTAAAGGTAAGAGCGACTTGGACAGGAGTAACAAATGCCAGTGCATAGGCCAAATGAGAGCTCATGTGCTGATCTAAATGAGAATCCTATCCTTAGATAGGAAAGAAAATGTGATGGAAATTAATCATTTTTCAGTGTTATGAACAGCTTATGTTGTGGAAAACCATAAAGTTCAGGGAAAAGGGAACTAACGGCAGCTATATGTGGTTGCAAATCTTCCTAGCTCTACTACCCACTCTTTGCTAGTGGTCATTAGCACTCTTCTAGGGAAGAAAGGCAAGAACAGTTATAAAATGATCCCTTCTTTTAAATACCCAACTGTGCTCCTAATCAGTAATTTAAGAATTTCCAAAGCTGAAAACTGCAAGAGAGAAAAAAACACCTTTAATAGCCCCTGACTGACCTGTCTTTCCTAGGAACATTTAGCCCTTTATTTGGCGCTTTTAGTTCTTTGTCTTCACATTGTCCTGAGTTAAAAAGCTGCACCAACTCGCTCTGCATTGCCTGCATAACTACCTTCTTCCGTTTGTTTTTAAGTCACTTGGTATTGTGAGTGTAGAATGTTACTGTTTAAGCCCAAAGGAACAAAATTTAGGATGCCTCCCCAGATTAGGTAGAAGTGTAAAAGAGGGAAAAACACCCAAAGAACAGCCTTGAACCGATTTAGAAGTTAAAAAGAAAATTTTAACCATAAAAGGTATTTAAGGTAAAGGAGAGCTACAGAGATAGTGCAGAGGTGAAGGCAGGAGCAAGAGAGAGAGTAGGAACTTGACTGGGTCTTAAATAGGGTTGTGGACAAGAAGTGGGAGAGGGATAAACTTGAGGAGCCAAGAACATCTAAAGTCAGGTTTCCAGACCACTCCCCCAGCCCAGATGGGCTTAATTTGGAACAAGAAGAAGCCTTGTACTGTAAGAAATAGTACTAACTGCCTAACTGCTTTGTCTGAACCGTCTCTCTTTGGAGATCTGTGTTACACCTCCATTAGTCACCTTCTTTTCATAATGATACTACAACTGTTAATGAAGACAGAGTTTTCCTTTTTATTTCTTTATCACGTCAATGTATTTCCAACTGAAATGAAATCTCCATCAGAATATAGTATTTATAAATGCAAGCCAAGTTCCTGCCCTACCTTATTCCTTGCAAAACAAGGTGACATTTCTATGCTGCTTTTCCAGATCAGTCATAACTTGTAAAACACTTGATAATACTCACCAATCCTTTAGGTATGGGAACTGCAGCATTATGTCAAAGAAGATAGTGTGTGGTTCACATGTCAGGCAGTTGTGCACAGTCAGGGCAGTAATTGCAGACATACCTGCGACCAAGGCATTCTTCATGCAAAGTATATGAGTGCTCTGCTCTGTCTGGTGGTAAGTGGTATGGAGAGGGACCTGAGGGTACTGGTGGATAGTAGGCTGAACATGAGGCAGCAGTGTGCCCAGGTGGTCAAGAGAGCCAATGGCATCCTGGCCTGGATTAGGAACAGTGTGGCCAGTAGGACAAGGGAGACTATTCTTCCTCTGTACTCAGCACTACTCAGGCCACATCTTGAGTCCTGTGTCCAATTCTGGGCTCCTCAATTCAAGAGAGATGTTGAGATACTGGAACATGTCCAGAGAAGAGCAACAAAGCTGGTGAGCGGCCTGGAACACAAACCCTATGAGGAGAGGCTGAGGGAGCTGCGAGTGTTTAGCCTGGAGAAGAGGAGGCTCAGGGGTGTCCTCATTGCTGTCTACAACTGCCTAAAGGGAGGTGTAGCCAGGTGGAGATTGGTCTCTTCTCCCAGGCAAGCAGCAACAGAACAAGGGGACATAGTCTCAAGTTGTGCCAGGGGAGGTCTAGGCTGGATGTTAGGAGGAAGTTGTTAGCAGAGAGAGTGATTGGCATTGGAATGGGCTGCTCAGGGAGGTGGTGGAGTGGCCATCCCTGAAGGTGTTCAAGCAAAGCCTGGATGAGGTACTTAGTGCCATGGTCTGGTTGACTGGACAGGGCTGGGTGCTAGGTTGGCCTGGATGATCTTGGAGGTCTCTTCTAACCTGGTTGATTCTATGATTCTACATGTTATTTCAACTATGAAATACTGCCTCAGAGAGCTCCCCAGCTGCCTAACTCCTATTACAGTCAGTGAGATTCAGCAGTAAAATCACCTTTACATCAGCAAAAGATGTTTGAGGATTTTTTTTTAATCTTTGTCTTTAGGCCATTATAATCTCCCAGTAATAGAGGAGGTAATAATTGTCATCCTTTCTTAATTGCTTTTTGGTAATTCACTCAGTCCTTGACTCTTAATACCTCTGCATCCTTCTTCCTAATTTGGTGTTGCTTTGTTCTAAAAATGTCAGCCTTTGTCTAAATGGACTAAAAGCTCCCTCTCTCCTATTGGAAGCAGGGTATTGTCATCAACAGCTCTACAAGGGCAATCAGTGTGCTGACTCAGTTTGACATTCAGACTCGCACTCTCCTCCTGGCCCTTTGAACTTTGACTACCTACAGAGAAAATGCAAGTGCCAACAGCAGGCAGTAACCATAAAGAGCTTGGTGACAGAGGCAGGGCTGTGCAGTATGGCATGGAGCCAGCCTTTCCCAAAACAGCCTAAGACAGGTAACACCAGCAGAACTGAAAAGATGTAATCAAATCTTAGGAGTCTTGCGGGGTGGGAAAAGCCACGCGACGACTCAATATGAGCTAGCATCATGGCGATTCAGCTTTATTGAGAGAGCATCAGGGTTCAAGTTACAGAGGACTAATTTTCTGGTCACAGTGAGAAAAGGTGAGCATATCCAGCATGTAGTGTGGTACACCCAAAGATTGGTATTTGCATATTCCCCCCACCTGTGGTGTCTTTCATAACTTCTGGTTAAGGTGAGTAAAAGGTGACACGTCCAGTATGCAACACGGTGCTGTTAATCTGCGGTTACTGCTATAGCTGAGATTCCCTCCTATCCTGGACACAGTCCCAGGGAGCTGCTTATCAGAAAGCTCAAGGCCACATTCCTTTGAGCTTCTTCACACACAGCTCTGTGACTTAGTGCAGTCCCAATACTCAGACCTTACATCCGAGGCTTGGTTGTACAAGCTTCTAGGGGCTCGTACCCTCTTTCCTTCAGCCAGTTCCCAACAGAGACACTGAGGGTGAATTTTGCCATCACTATGTCCAAATTGTGAACAATGACTTTTCTTGTTTCTGGGAAAATCCCCTGCCATTAAAAACAAGCACCTTGAATAACAGTGTCATAGCAACTGTCTTGCTTGTTTGTTTTGTGGCTTTTTTTTCCCTTTTCCCTCATCCTGTAAACAGTGTTAAATTTAGACTGGATATTAGGAGGAAGTTCTTTACAGTGAGGGTGGTAAGACACTGGAACAGGTTGCCCAGGGAGGTTGTGGATGCTTCCTCCCTGGAGGTGTTTAAAGCCAGGCTGGATGAGGCCTTGAGCAAGCTGCTCTAGTGGGGAGGTGTCCCTGCCTATGGCAGGGGGTTGGAGCTGGATGATCCTTGAGGTCCCTTCCAACCTAAACCATTCTATGATTCCATTCTATGATTCTGTGGGTCAATTTTGTGTGCCAATTCAAAATCAAAGGGTATGAATTCCAAAATAAGCTGATGAGGGGTGGGGGGAAAGTCAGGTTACAAATTGACCTGACTACACTTTGTCAACAAGTAATTTCAGAAACAAACTGATGATTTATTTGTATATTCCTTTGAATTTAATACATTGCATACATGTAAGAGCAATGCTAACAGTATTTACATGCCTCACCAGTATACCAGAGTACACTGAAATTCCCATTCTACCTCCTAAAATCAGTCAAAGAATATGGTGTGAGCATGTTGTGGTGAAAAGTATTAGTAAACCAAATGTTGACCTGACAAAAGCTGAACTTTAGCTCTGTAGATCACACTTAGAGTAGTACATTTTCAGTTAAGCATAATCAAAACATGTCTACTGAGGTGTTTCAATTGGGTTTGCACTATTCTACGTGTAGATGTTTGGTTTGGTTATGGAGAAGAGCTCAGGAAAGAGTTCCAAGGACTTTTTAACAAAGACTTTAGCACCTAAATACCTTGGAGTTCATTCCTGAGACAAATATGCACAAATTGAGTTGCTGAAGAGTTGTGGAGAGATTTTTACTAACAGGACATGAAATGATAAATATGAGCACCCGTGCTGGGAAGTGTCCTTGAAGGCCGGAAGCTAGGCGGTAGCTGCAGGAGCTGGAGTGCCAGCTGCAAGGGGGCAGGGTCAGACAGTCGTAGGGGTCTGACCCCGCAGGATTGTGACCTATCTGTACCATGCATGTAACCCTGGACCGATGTGTACTTCCCACACATACCAATCCTAAACTAAGTTAGCTGTGCACGCCTCTTCCAAGTAAGCATATAACTCCTGCATCAGGAATGGTGTGGCCAGCAGGAGCAGGGAGGTCATTCTGCCCCTGTACTCTGCACTGGTTAGACCACACCTTGAGTACTGTGTCCAGTTCTGGGCCCCCCAGTTTAAGAGGGACATTGAGATGCTTGAGCGTGTCCAGAGAAGGGCAACGAGGCTGGTGAGAGGCCTCGAGCACAGCCCTACGAGGAGAGGCTGAGGGAGCTGGGGTTGTTTAGCCTGGAGAAGAGGAGGCTCAGGGGAGACCTTATTGCTGTCTACAACTACCTGAGGGGTGGTTGTGGCCAGGGGGAGGTTGCTCTCTTCTCTCAGATGGCTGCGCCAGGGGAAATTTAGGCTCCAGGTGAGGAGAAAGTTCTTCACTGAGAGAGTCATTGGCTACTGGAATGGGCTGCCCAGGGAGGTGGTGGAGTCGCCGTCCCTGGAGCTGTTCAAGGCAGAATTGGACGTGGCACTTGGTGCCATGGTCTAGCCTTGAGCTCTGTGGTAAAAGGTTGGACTTGATGATCTGTGAGGTCTCTTCCAACCCTGATGAT
Organism: Tricholaema leucomelas; assembly: GCA_013400475.1. NCBI lineage: Eukaryota > Metazoa > Chordata > Aves > Piciformes > Lybiidae > Tricholaema lacrymosa > Tricholaema leucomelas. The sequence continues at coordinate 2,205 of WAAF01014735.1, read as the reverse complement.
ACTGTGATACTGTGAACTGACTGTAACACAGAAGTAAAGGGGAGAACGACCATCTAATCATACTGATGACCCAAGAGTCGTTTATCCCAGGTGCAACGCCGGCAGAGAGTGATGAGAGGAAAGACACTGGAAAAGTTATTTTGAGATTTAAATCAGTGCATTGCTTTATTCTCTCAATGTTTTCTGCTCCAGCAATACATTGTGTTGTGAAGCTTGGGCATCAGAATATACTTGAGTAGAGCATCGATTCATATTCTGTTCATGTTCTGCACTGCTGTAACCCAGATGGGCAACTAAGGGAGTAATTGTTCACTAAAATCTGTTCTGAATCTGTTTCTGTGCCAGAGTAAACCAAGCAAAACTTTTAAATGGTCAGTGGAGTTAATTATGAGGAAAAATAATTGAGAAAGGGAAATCCAAATGAAAGCCTTTTGACATTGTGAAGAACATCGTAAATACGGGAATAAGAAGTGGTGTGCCTGTGCTGCATGGGCTCTCACTGCCTTCTGTTTTGCCAGGGGTAAATATATTTCTTCATGTTTTCAATTCTTAGTAGCCTGTGAAGTACCTTAGAGTTCTCTGGGATGTGTGACACCATACTGAAGTGATGCCAGCTAAATCAGCTACCATAATACAGGCTTTGGCTAACTATGCCACAAACGTGTTGTGCCCATGCAAAGATTTGATTTTCCTACCCAAGACTGCACTTTACATTCTTATGATGACTCTGACAAACACAATAAGCAGAAACATTCTGTTTTCATGCTAATTATGTTTCCAGCAAACTATGGATATGTGGAGGGCAAAGGAGGTGATTCTCCCCCTTTACCCTGCTCTCCTCAGACCCCACCTGGAGTACTGTGTGCAGTTCTGGAGCCCCCAACACAAGAAGGACATGGAACTGCTGGAGCGAGTTCAGAGGAGAGCCACAAAGATGATCAGAGGGCTGCAGCAGCTCTGCTATGAGGACAGGCTGAGAGAGTTGGGGCTCTGCAGCCTGGAGAAGAGAAGGCTTCGAGGAGACCTTAGAGTGGCTTTCCAGTATCTGAAGGGAGCCTACAGGAAGGCTGGGGANTGGATGAGGCCTTGAGCAAGCTGCTTTAGTGGGAGGTGTCCCTGCCTATGGCAGGGGGTTGGAGCTGGATGATCCTTGAGGTCTCTTCCAGCCTAAACCATTCTATGATTCTATGATTTATATGGATAAAATGTATATTATATAGACATTATATGGGGCCATGAAAATTATCAGGTGATCGGATCACTTCTGCTACAAAGACAGGTAGAGGAAGCTAGAGGTGCTCAGCCTGAAGAAGAGGAGGCTCTGGGGAGACCTAATAGTCTCCAGTAGCTGAAGGGGGCTACAAGAAGGATGGAGAGAGACTGTTTGCAAAGGCCTGTGGTGATAGGACCGGGGACAATGACTTCCAAAGCAGGGAAAAGCAGATTTAGACTGGATGTTAGGAACAAGTTCTTTACTGTGAGAGTGGTGGAGCACTGGAATAGGTTGCCCAGGGAGGTGGTTGTGGCCTGATCCCTGGAGATATTCAAGGTGAGTCTGGACAGGGCTCTGGACAACCTGATCTAGTTGAGGATGTTCCTGATGACTGCAAACAGGGTTGGACCAGATGACACTTGGAGGTCCCTTCCAAACCAGACTATTCTATGGGTCTGTGATTCATGGATACATGGATTCTATGGATAATATATATGGATTTATATGAATAAACTGTATATAATATAGACATAGTATGGATACATGGATTGAGGAGACTTGTAGTAGAAATGCAGGGTTTGAGAAAAGAAAAAGGTGCCTGGTATGATGACTGGATCATTTATAACAGTTGTAAAACAGAGAAAGAACAGAGAAACAGGGAAAGAACAGAGAAATCAAGAAAGGAAAAATACACAATAGAGCAGGGAAGACTGATGATCATGAGTGTGTAAAATTAATCATTTAATATTCTAAATTGTTGAGCTGTCTCAGTGATGACAGAGTTATTGATGGCATCTCCAGATTTTTGGCATTGTAGACAATGAGAGTGTTGTTGTACATTTTTAGCTTAATTTGCTGGATAGTCTTCCTGTTATTCAAAGGAGCAAGTCCAGCCTCTTTAAAGTGTATGCTGGGTAAAGGATCTAGTTAAGGTTTCTTCATGCATCTCTGTGAGGAGCAGCTGTAGAATCATAGAATCAAACAGGTTGGAA
>WAAF01014731.1:0-16944 GCA_013400475.1 Tricholaema leucomelas | reverse complement strand
ATCATGCAGCACAGCCTGGTCCCCGACAAGCAAGACTGCTAGTCCAAGGAAGAACTGCAAGACATGAGGTCATTTATGAGATGTGTTATGAGATGTGATGTGTTCAAATACATGAAACCTGTAAACAGGGTAAGAGTAAGTGTTCTCCACATGTGCTTTAAATAGAATAAGAATTAATGGCTTTAAATCTGTGAAAGGATTTTCAGGCTAAATGTTAGGAAAAGCTTCTACTGGTAGTGATTATGGTGGAATGGATGATTTTGAGTGAACAAGGTCTTCAGAATTAACTTGGAGGAAGGCCTCTTACGGATGGCTTCCGTATTGTGATCTTGCTCTGAATCATGTTGTCTTGCCTTTTACTCTGCAATCATAAAGACTTTTCATTTATTGTACAGAGCATAAAGGTGTTCAAAATGACGCAGTACATCTTAATACTGACCTTGGTTAAAGTGCAGGCTAAACAAAAGAATACCCAACTGAGATCTTCTGTGATCTTAAGCACAGCCCTGGGTGGATTTACCAAGAGCAGATGCATCATATTTAGCCAAAAATGTGCTTATATGGCTTTTCATCACTTGCTTATAATGCAAGACCACTGTTTTGGGATAGTCTGTTTCCAAACCGAGAAGAGAAAGCTAGTAGAGCACACAGGTTTCCAGCCTCTGAGAAAGGTGATCCACCATTCTGTGCATCTGTGAAGTCTTCAGATGGGCAGCTGTACTACAACCACTAACTACATAAGATGAGCTTTTGCATTTTGCTTTCCCACCATGACAGAGGTCTGCCACTGTAGTTAACCTTTTAAATATGATTTTTACTTGATATTTTTTAAATGGAGGGCCTACTGATGTTTGTCCAGAAAACCACAGCTGTCAACTAAGGTATGCACAAATGGAGCGTTGAGTTATTTCCCCCCCTTTTTTTTTTTAAATGGATGTGGCTTTTCCCAAAGCCTGCTTCAGTGTTTGTGAGAATGTAGCAAAATGAGACTAAAAACCCTGCTGTAAAATTTAGGTACTAGACTTCTGGTTATTAGCAACTTAAAAACTGTTGTGCCTCAGTTTACCAGGGAGAGGTATTGAGTGCCTCCATGCTGTAGGCAAGAATCATTGCTGAAAGCTACCTGAGCTGGCCAGCCTAGATGAACTGAAAGCGAAAAGCTGCTCCTAGAAAGAGAGCTTTCTTAGACATCACTGCAGCAGCCTACATAGTGAGAGAGAGCAGGTTAATGCTACCAGCAAGACATCATGTCTGTCTGCACACCTGCAAACCTCCATGCCAAATCTGGATCCCTGGAAAGGACACTGTTCGCCCAAGAAGGAATCAAGACTAGGTCAGAGATTGTCTAATCCCCAGCACCCTGCTAGAGCCCTGGGAAACCTCCAATGGCTACTATACCACTGACAGAACGCCTCCAAGTGTTTTGGGTACTGTCTGGCACTATAAATGCAGCCTCAGAAATCCAGAGATACTATTTTGTGAGCAAATATTCTAAAAAGCCTCTTTGTAATCAAAGCTCTGATTTGGTTCTGTAACTGATTGTGCCTTCTGATTTAGCAGAAAGGAGCATCTTGAGTCTGTCTAGAGAGCAAGTGGCCTGCAATTCTCTACTTTTTTTCCAAAGGGAGTATTCTTAGATACAGAGCAATCACAGCTTTCCTTCAAGCTGGGGTGTCAACACAAAGGGATCACAGGCTTTTATGAGCCAAGACAGGGACAATGAATCTACAACTTCCTGAAGAGAGGCTGTAGCCAGGTGGGGGTTGGTCTCTTCTCCCAGGCAACCAGCAAGAGAACAAGTGGACACAGTCACAAGTTGTGCCAGAGGAGGTCTAGGGTGGATGTTAGGAGGAAGTTCTTCGGGGAGAGAGTGATTTGCATTGGAATGGGCTGCCCAGGGAGGTGGTGGAGTTGCTGTCCCTGCAGGTGTTCAAAAAAAAGACTGGATGAGTCACTTGGTGCCATGGTCTAATTGACTGGACAGGGCCGGATGCTAGGTTGGACTGGATAATCTTGGAGGTCTCTTCCAACCTGGCTGATTCTATGATTCTAAGATAATGTGCTTGCTGAATACACCTGCCTCTGAATGCCCTTCTCCTTTCTGAAGATGCAGTGTGAAAATTGAAAGTTTGTGATTCACTGCCTGATGACAGGTTTGTTCCTCAGCAGCAGAGGTGGCTAAGCTACAGTTAACACTGCAGCACTGTCATTGAGTGAAGTCTCAGTAATGCCACTTTCAGACACATCATAACTAGAAATTAATCTGCATGTACTATCTTGTCTAGAAAATCTCATTCAAAAAGAGAATTGAAGTTGATAGACCTTAGAATAGGTGCCACTTTGGTGGAAACTCAGCTGCCCTATCACTAGCTTAAATCCAGAAAAGTTTTGCTTCTCAGTGAACACTCAGTGTTCTCAATCCAGTCTGGTTACACCTCAGGCAAAGCATATTCTTTACTCCAAACCTTGATTGAACTTGTCTTTTGAATAAAATCAATTACACAGGACACATAATTAATTATACAAGTGTATTATAACATTATAACTCCTCTGTCTCACATGCCAAGATTCTTAATAGTTAGAAGCTCAGCCTCTTAGCAGTGTTTCAAATACTGATTATCTCCTGTTGTTTTAGTTATATACATTACAGTGACTATGACAGTAATGTTCCATCCATGAGTCTCTAAAAGTGTGTACGTATATATGAAAAGATAGAAAGGGGAACAGGAGTTTGAGTTCAGACCAGAGAATCATAGAATCAACCAGGTGGAATACACCTCCAAGATCATCCAGTCCAACCTACCTACAAACTGTGGGAGGAGATAAGGTCCCTGTGGTGCACATGGGAAAGTGGCTAGGAAAAACAGTGTGGGTTGCTACACCCATGGGAAACGGCAAACCCACTCACTTCCTGCTCACACAACTGACACTCCGGGTTATTTTTCCTCCAGTGTTAAATCTCCTTGAGGCACACACTGAGTTTCCCCATCCTTTCTCATTACCCATTAAGTACATCCAGGATGGGGAAATTCGATGTGTGCCTCAAGGAGATTTAACACTGGAGGAAAAATAACCTGGCATGTGAGTTGTGTGAGCAGGAAGTGATGCACTACGAGGGATCCAGACTGATGGAGAGACAGAGTGGCTGAAACCAAGCTGGCATTGGTACCCAACGGGAGAACATCCTGTTGCTCCTGTCCTGAACAGTCCCAAGGAACATCTGAAAGAGCTGAACAGCTGTCCAATAAGAGACTGGGATACTAATACAAATTGTGTGGGTTGGGTATTGAAGTGGTTTAAGACATAGGCTAAATTGTAAGTATAAGCAAGAGAGGATTTAAGTAATAACCAAATAAGATGGTAGAATGTATGTGGAAGTGTGGATGAATGTGAACATCTATGAAGTGTGTGGAACCTGAGCATGATGCAAATGGTATGGAATAAGGGATGGAGATTGTAGTAGGTTTGAACTGGGCTGAGCACTTCTTGGTGTCAGGTGACAGGACTGGAGGAAATGGTTTCAAGCTGCACTAGCTTGAATATTAGGAATTTCCTGGATAACAGAAAATATTTATGTACAGAGAGAGTGATCAAACATCAAACAAATGGTCTGCCCAGGGCAGTGGTGAAGTCACTGTCGCTGGAGGCGTTAAAGCAGCATGTGGACCGGGTGCTTCAGGACATGGTTTAGTGTTGAGTCTTCAGTGCTGGGTTGAGGGTTGGACTGATGATCTTTGAAGTCTGTTCTAGTCATGTGTTTTCTGCAATTTTCTGTGATTCTTCTCCAGGCCCAGGGCCAGGGCATCTATTACTGGTACTGACCTCAGAGTGTTAGCAGTGGGATGGATGGAGGATCCTCTCCATCAACTCTAGTTTAAAGCCCTTCTTACTAAATTGGCAAGCCTGTGACAGAAGATGCTCTGCCCCTTCTCTGAGAGGTGCACCCCATCAGTGCCCAGAGTACCGGGTTTCTCAAAGTGAGTCTCGTGGCCTAAGCAACCAAAGCTCTGGCTCTGGCACCACTCCTGCAACCATCCATTGATTCCACTGGCCTTTTTTGCCCCTTACCTTTGACCAGGAGAACTGATGCTGGTGCTCAGGAGTCCTTCCTGCTACTCCCAGAATGAACAAGAGAATCCAGTACTGGCATTTTTGCAGAGAGAGACAGAAGTGGACATTTTCAGATTTGAATCTGAGCCCTTCCAGAGCCCAAATAGAGCACATTGTGGATTACCAGCTAATAAAAGGCAGTATTCCCAAATTCCTCCAAGCTATTACTTAGTTGCCAAGGAATTATCAGAATGGACAAGCACTTTCAGTCTCAGAGGGAAAATTTTAATTTTGAACCTTACCATGCCCTTAGGCTTAAGAGTGCATTTTTTGCCTATTAGTGGATTATTAGCAAAAATAAATGTAGTAGCCCCAAATTAGTTGTCAAGGGACTCTCAGAATGGACAAGAGCAGTCAGTGCTAGCACTTTCCTTGGGGAATCCAGAAAAGAACACTTTCATTTTGAAGCTGATATATTCACATGCCTGAACAGGACACCTTACGTCTTTTATTGGATTGTAAATTCACTTAAATTGTTAGCCCCATTTTTCTCTGAGCTATTCATCAGTTGTCAAGGGACTCTCAGAACAGACAAGATTATTCAAAGCTGGTACTTTCCCGGGGAAGCTGGAGATGCTCAATTACAGCTTTGAACATCAGCCCTTCCTGAAAACAAACAAATCACACCGGGTCTGTTTGTGGGTTATTAGCTAAAGTAAATATTGTAGTTGCAAATTCACTAGCATGTTAATTTTTTGTCAAGGGACTGACAGAATGGACAGAAGAGATTCTCCCAGGAGCAGCTGGACTTTTCATTTTTGTACCTGAATCAAATCTTAACCTTCTGCCTGTATTAAGCTAACATAAAGATGTTAGCCCCAAATTCCTGGGGGTTGTTGAATGGTTGTCAAGGGACTCAGTGTTGGCACTTTCCTGGGTGGAGTTGGAAGTGGGTATAATGAATATGGATTATGAAAGATAACTGCTTAGTAGTTAACGTAAAGGTGTGTCTTGGTTCTAATTTAAATTTCCCAGAGACGCAAACATAGTTGATAGAACCAATAACAATTTATAGGATGCCCTTCCCTCTTCCCCATTCTTTCCCAAAGAAAAGGAATTAGGTGGAGAGAGAGGAAAGGTATGTAGGCCCAAATAAATAGTCTCACTCCAATTTGGAAGTTAAAAGAAGAAAAGTTTAACAGTAAATAAAAGGTGTATGACATAGGGAAGTTACAAAGATATAGGGAGGGGAAAACAAGACACAAAATACGTAAATACAACCAGATTTGATAGCAATGGGTTTTTTGTCCACCTCGTGGGTGATGGCCACATGATGAAACAAAGAGCAGCAGGAAATAGGATTATTATGATTGCTGGCAAACAGGAGGCAGGGGAGAGAGAGAGACAAACAGGAAGTCCCGATGTGGGGTCGGGATCAAGACCACCTGGAGTCAGGTTCAAGACCACTCCCCGAGGAGGGTTAACCCTGTACAAGGTGGGAGCCCCAAATTTGTTGAAGCTATGAAACAGTTGTGAAGGAAGTGAGAGAACAAGCAAGAATGTCCATTGGTAGCACTTTCTTTGGGTTAGCAGGGGCTGCATTTTCAGTTTCGAAGCTTGGCTTTTACTGAGAGGGAACAGAGCACAGTAGGAATTTACTAGTCTATGTAAAGGTGAATGTACAAAATTTGTTTGGGCTATAACATGGCTGCCAAGTGATTGTAAGGATCAGCTCCAGCATTCAGTGCTGACACTTTACATGGGGGAGGTATAGATGGATATTTTCGGTTTTGAAGCTCAGCTTTCACTGAACATGAACAGAGCACATTGTGAAAGCAAGTGGCTTAGAAGATAAACTAAAGGTGGTAGACCCAAACTGACAGGCATCTGAACCAGCTCAGAACCCTGCCAGGCACTCAATCTTGGGCTCTCCAGGACCGTTCCTTTCTCAAAGATGAGCCATCCTAAGAATCGCTGCAGTATGTGTCATCCCAGATGGAGTGGAGGCCTCTCATATGTGCAGGAGCGATGCAACACAGACGCCTGGCACGGCCGGCGGTGCTTGGCCCGGTCTCCGGGGCTGAGCCCAGCCTGGCCGGTGCAGTTCAGTGAGGCAAGGCAGCACCAGAATATGCAGCACTTGAGCGCCACTGCTTCTGTGCGGCTGAGCAGCTGCATTACCAAAACATGGACGCACGATGGCAGCACTGAGCAAGAGAGCGTCCATGTGCAGCTCCTTAGCAACTCATGGCTGCACCGCGCATGCGCCAACCCCACGGTATGGCAGGGCCCTGTTGCGCATGCGCCGACTCCTTGACAACACTCGTCTGCACTGCACATCTCTATGGCAACGCGTAGCTGCACTGCCATGGCAACATCCGGGTCCACTGCCTCAGCAATGCTTGAGTCCACTGCTCTTGCACTGCTGATGAAACACATAATGTGACATTACCCATAGACAGTGCTGATAAAATCTGTCTGATGTCAAAAGGCTTTACTGTCTCCAACTCCTGCTTATTTTGGCTGATAACAAGACTGCAAGGCAAGAAATACACCTGCACCTGGACAGTCTTTTCTGCTGTGCCAGTAGCTCTTCACAAGCGAAGAGTGCAGCAGTGTCAGCAGAAGATGGTGTTGGTTACGATCAGCTGCATGTCACTGGGCATGCCTGAGCCACGGAGCGACCTGCAGTGAGTCGGCAGCTCTCACTAGACCTGGGCAATAGCAGGCTGTTCAGAGAAGGGAACAGTGCTGGGTAGGTAGTGGCTGCAGGCAGTTGCCCCAAAGCCAGCCCCACTCTGCCCCAGTGAGGCCTCAGACCCCTGCACACAGGGCCACGACTGCCCCTACACGTGCTGAAGGCCACATGGGGAGCGCAGGCACCCAAGAGCACTGCAACCAGACACAGCATGGAACTGCAGCAGGCATGGAAGGGCCTTGTCAATGGCCCAGCTCCAGAGGCAAGGTCACTGAGTGTTAACTGTCCTGTAAGGGGCTTAGCTGTGGGGAATCAGAAAAAGACCCCCAAGATCATGGGGACCCTGTGTCCTCCCTCTGACAGGTTGATGGCAGCAGCCTAAAGGAAAGAGGTGAGTGGAGGTAAGTCCTTGCCCAAGTGGCAGGTGACCCCTCTCCTTGCTCACTTTACCTGCCCAGGTGTCTCTGTTCAATGGCTGTGAAGTTCTGGATGTGGAAAGACATTCAGTGTAGGATGTAGGTGAGGGTCCATTAACACCCGAGCTGTTGCTGAGTCCAAAAAGGCCTGCCCTCTGTATCACAGCCATCTCCTGTCACATAAGGAGTTCTTTTGATCCCTTAAAGAATCACTATCAAAGGCATTAGCAAGAGTGATTTTAATGGAAATTTGTAAACATGCAAGGCCCACCCTGTGACTTACTAGATGGAAGAAACAGAAAAGTGAAACTGAATTGGAATGGATTGGGAATTATTTACACAGAGAGTTGAGACACATAAAGGTAAGGGAGACTCTCCTGTTGAATCATGAGGTTCAGAGTTGTTCCCTGGCTTTCTAAACTCCTCATGGAGCTAGGTCAAATCTTTGTCCCAGCCTGGTCAGCGGTTTGTATCTAATGGATTAGGCCCAAGGATTTAATTCCTATTAATTCAGTGTGCTCTCAATCACTTGCCAAGTAACTGTTGCAAATAAGGGGTCTTTTTGCCTTGAGTCATGGAGGACCTCTTGGTCTCAAGTAAGGAATCTCAGCCCTCCATCCCTGGTCCTGGATTGAGGGCATCTCTAGGAAATTTCCTGGTCTGGTACAGCCCTCAGACTACTATCCATTCCTGCCTTTCCATGTGGGTGGCAATGAAGCCACAGCATGTAGCCCAGGGTCGATCAAAAGAGATTTCACAGCCTTGGGACACCTGTGGAGGGCATCTGGAGTTATTTTTTTCCTCTCTCCTTTCAACTGTGGGCAGTGACACTGGAAGAAAGAGAGAGATCCAGTCTATTAATACATGGCTCCGTAGCTGGTGTCACTACCCCAGTTTTGGGGTTTTCAATGAGGGGATGGCTTACACAGCACCTACTGGTGTCTGATGAGATTCTCTTTTCTCCAAGAGAGAAGGTAGTCTTTGATCACAAATCAGTAAGGCTTTAAACTAGACTTGAAAGGGGAGGAGAATGGTATCAGGCTTGCTTGTGAAGCTGTGGGGTCACACACCAAGGTTAGAGGGAGAGGATGCTAGTGAGAGCTCTCAACCTGTTGCTCTGAGACATAATGAAGACACTGCAGTGCCAGGCATTCTTAAGGTAATTGGAGGCAACAGTGAAACCATAGAATAGTTTTGTAGGAAATTGTTTACAAATTTTAATTACTTTGGTCAGCTTTGCCACATCTCAGCAATATAACCACATCCTTATTGCTTGCAACTAACAAAGTATCTTTGTATCCTTACCACTCAAGCCTCCACACATAACCTTCCTTAACAAAATGTCCTAGAACCTGACAAGCTTGGTGATGACCTAACTTGTGACCATGTAAGGAAAACAAACTCAAAAGTTCAAAGAAAGTTCAGGCTTGAAAGACCATCCGAGACCCTGGAGACCACACCTTCTAGCTGAAGGACCCCTGCACAAAATGAACACCTCACCTCTGAGTATGCTTAGTGAATTTAAGAGAAGCTGGACCTTTGATGTGAAGCAAGAAAGAAACTGACCAATGGATGATCTGTAGGTGCTGACATGAGGTGTAACTTCTACGTTTCAAGATACAAATGACCACTTTGAATAGCAGCTGGTGTGCTGGATTTGTGAGAATGCCCCAAGCACCCAAACTTGCTTAACTCTGTAATAAAGAAATGCCTGCTCATTAGTGCAAAACCCAGCTTTAAGGAGTTTGATTCCTGATTTCACTGACGGTTTAGATTGGAAGAGAATTTTAAAGGTCATCTAGTCCACCATCCCTGCAGCTAGATCAGGTTGCTCAGAGCCCTGACCTGAAATGTTTCCATGCACCATTCTTGGCAAGCTCTGCCAGTGTCTTGTCGCACTCATGATTAAACATTTCTTCTTTATGTACAGGCTACCTCTACCCTCCTTCAGTTTGAAGCTCTTGCCTCTTGTTCTGTCACTACAAACCACCACAAGAAGTCTTTCTGTATCGTTCTTATAGGCTCCCTTTAAGTAATGAAAGGCTGCAATAATGTCTCTCCAAAGCTTTCTCTTCTCCAGACTGAACAATCCCAACTCTCTCAGCCTGTCTTCACAGCAGAGGGGTTTCAGCCATCTAGACCTGCTCCATGTCTTTCTTGTGCTGAGGACTCCAGAGTTGGGCCCAGTACTCCAGGTGGGGTGTGCAGGTCTCACCAGGACAGAGGAAATGTACACTGATCTCAACAGGACTGCAGCAGCAGGCTCTACTCTGGGAATGGTGATAGAAGTGGGGTGAGGCTGGCTGTGGGCTGATGGTCAGGTCTCATTTTTTTAAGAGCTGTTATCCACCTACAGATGTTCTTCCACCTTGCAGTTTTCCCTAGCTTTATGGCAGCAATCTGATGAGCTTGGAAAACACTCCTACTTTTCCTCCAAGTCAGGAGATGTTGCCATAAGCTTTTCTTTTGTGCCAGCTCCACACATTTTTGGAGTATATTTCATCTCTGTGCATAACCATTGTGTTGTCCTAAATGTGGGTTCTTCATGCAGTGTGCAAAGACCAGTTAACACACAGAGGTGAGATGTTTGTTTTATTCCATTTCTGCAGGAAACAGGGCTCTAGCTGTAATTCCACAAGGCTCACACCCCCATTGAAATTCAGGGCAGATATTTGTACAATAAAATACTTTAGCATCAACATTTATACAATATAATTAATTAGCATAGAGTTAATACAATCTAGACATTGCTTAGCTTAATTCTTACTTCATTGTGCTAGTTTGAGCCTAGCTGGGATAGTTTGGTGAGAAGAATTAGATGCTAGGCTGTGAAAAGGAAACAATGATGATGGCTGCTGCACTCATAGGCTTGCCGAGATGGATAAGAACAAGAACATAAACATAGATAATGCAGTTGTTTGCTCTCCGTCTTTGAGGCTGCACTTTTCTCTCTAACCTAACCTGTTGTCTGTGTGACTAATCCTTCTGCTTTCCTAACCCCTCTGGCCAATCCTCCAAGCTCACCTTGAATGCAAGGCAAAATCTGAGGTAAGGTAGAGGGGTGGGAAGAAGGTAGCAGGGTGGTTGGGAGCCCCTCCTGGGGACTCTGGTTTCTGGGAGGGCTGTTGTGTTTCTGTATTACTGTTTATCTTGTCTAGGTCTGTCTATAGCTGTATAGACTGTAAATACCTGCTTGGATATTGTGCTAAGCTGTACACACAAAGCCTCATTCTTCCAATTTCCAGATGGACTGAGTCTAGTCTGGGTGATTTTTTCTTAAGTGTGGGGGGGCAGGTAACACACAAACCATCACATTCATCTTAAAAGCACACCGGCTCAGATGAGGTCTCCAGTGGTGCTGGCCATTGTCCCAGGTTGAGGCTATAGGGTTAAAATTTTTTTCTGGGGACTAGAAGATGGTTATTCAATCCCATAATTCTGCTATCTCTTTATAGACTCACAACAAGGTCAGTTCGTTCTCCTTTCCTCCTCCTCCTGCCCTGGGTGCGTGGCAGGAGCCAATCTATCAGGAACATGTAAGCAGTAGGCCTCTTGGTTGGCGGAGGCATTGTGGGGCGGGGGATGATTGGAGCACTGGGGAAGATAGATTTAGTTTTTTTGGGGATGGGGAGAACTTCAAGGGGGTTTGCCATGGATGGGGAAATTGCTTTGTAAGATCTGTCGCTGTATTTCTCTCTCTCCAAATGCAATTCTGTATTTTCTCTCCGATTTGATTTGAGAATTTAATTTCTGTCGGCTATCTTTAGAAAAAACACAACAGCCATGCATTTGGATTGGCAGTCCATGGCTGTTTCTGTGAGCTCTAAGGGCGCTCTGCCTGCTCCATTTATCCAGCAGCAAACATCTCTCAGGACAGCTACTTCCTAAGCAACAAGCAGTGAGCTTTCTTAAAATCCTTTCCTGAGATCTACTGGATTTTTCCTTTCTGTCTGAATCTCCCAACTTGTGCAATGCCATGACAAATGCGTTTTGAAGGTCTTTGCTGCTGCACTAGATAGGTGTACATTTGACAGTGTCTGTGTGATTGCCAACATTTTAAAAAGTTGGCAAATTGTAGATTTTACATGACCTGATTGTTACCTTTTACTCTTTCTCCTGTGTATTCTCATTATCCTCTGGTTATGTGGATGTTTTTCTTATTGCCATACACATGTGCACACACATACAAGCATATACCCACTAGTAAACACTTGTTTTTGTTCTGCATTCTTCTCACAGGCTCACAGGATGTTTGGGCTTGGAAGGGACCTCCGGAGATTGAGCTCAACTCCCTTACTGGAGCAGAACCATAATCTAGTGCAGGTCACACAGAAACACATCCAGACAGGTCTTGAAATTCTCCAGAGAAGGAGACTCCACAACCTCTCTGGGGAGCCTGTTCCAGCGCTCTGTGATCCTTACAGTAGAGAAGTTCTTCCTCATGTTGAGGTGGAACTTCCTGTGCTGTAGTTTATATCCATTGCCTCTTATCCTGTGACAGGGCACAACTGAGAAGAGCCTGTCCCCTTCCTCTGGACACCCAGCCCTGATATATTTATAAACATTTATTAGATCCCCTCTAAGTCTTCTCTTCACCAGACGAAAAATCCCCAGGCCACTCTACGACTTTTTGTTGAATCTGTAATTTCTGAGCCTCACTTGTTTCAGTGTTGGTTATGGATACATTTTTCTTGAACACAAAAGGAGGATTTTTAAAGATGTTTTCCTGTATAATGACCTGCAAAATGAACCCAAAACCCATGCAGAGTTATGAAGTAGGTATGTTTTATTACAGCGCTTTGTGCAGGCAGGATGGCTCCATCAATCCTGCACAGCCCATGCTGGCACAAGCCACAGTTTATGTCACAAGAGCATGCATATTTGTAAGAGGAAGCAGGGTTATTACAATTATTTCTTGGAGTTCATTAACATTGGTATTTTCTCATTCTCCACCCCAATTCCAGCAATTCCAGCCCTGGTGATCTGGAATGGTTATCTGCCATGAACATCCCACGCAGTCTTCCTTGCAGGGTCTTTCTCATCTCTGGCCAGCAGACCCTTCTTTGTTGCTGATGTCAGGATATCCCTGCTTCTCCTTTATCTCCTTCCTGCTTTCCTTAGTCACTGCAGGCCTAGGTCTTTACAAGATTGCTTATCACAGATCCTCAATGAGTAGCTGCAGACACTCCTACAGTAGCCCTTGTTTAAGTTTGCAGATCATCAACTGATTACTATAAACAAACATCTCTACAGAGTTTGGTATTTTATGGTTTGTCACAGACACCCTCAAAATGAGCATCTGGTCTATGAGACCTTTTTACCAGCGTTCCTTGATTTTTCTTATATCAATAAGACTTGGAAGTGAGCAGCTACAGCTTATGCAAAGGAGAACTCTTGTGATATTTTTGTAGTGATGATTAAATTTAACTGGCCTGTGGTTTATCATTTCATTGTAATTGAGAAAATATGGTGGCTAAGAAAAGCAGTAAAATTGTTTTATACATTGTTACTGAGTGGGTTGAGTCTGGATTAGGAGTGGATTGTAATGGGGCCGGTGTAAAATTATTAAACAGCTTATTAATTATACAAAGAAAATGTCCCCAAATGTATTTACAATTATCACACAGAGATCCTATTATGTGGTTGGTAAAATTATTTTTGCAGAATATATATATATGCAGTCAAATGATTTAGGAAAGGTTTTTAGAAAACGTTTCTAACTGGAGAGTCTTGCAGCAGAAACTGCTGCTGAAAGGTTAAGCATAAACTTCCATAAACTTGTGTTAAGTTTATAAACAAAAGCATAAACCTATGTTCATGCAAAATAAGGCTTTTACTAGAGTTACAGAAATCAAGCAACGTACAGGCCTGGGTGTGTGGGGAGTCTCCACTCCACCCTAATGCACACCACTGATTTTTAATCTGCTCTTTATATATCCTATTCTAATACATATTCATTACTAATTCTAAGAAAAGGTTGGATTTTTCTTATCAGTTCCAAGAATGGGAGGTATTTTTTTTGGCACATGTCCTTTTTTTACCGNAGAAACTGCTGCTGAAAGGTTAAGCATAAACTTCCATAAACTTGTGTTAAGTTTATAAACAAAAGCATAAACCTATGTTCATGCAAAATAAGGCTTTTACTAGAGTTACAGAAATCAAGCAACGTACAGGCCTGGGTGTGTGGGGAGTCTCCACTCCACCCTAATGCACACCACTGATTTTTAATCTGCTCTTTATATATCCTATTCTAATACATATTCATTACTAATTCTAAGAAAAGGTTGGATTTTTCTTATCAGTTCCAAGAATGGGAGGTATTTTTTTTGGCACATGTCCTTTTTTTACCGGGTGGTCCCTCTGGTGGTCTTCAGTGGTGAAGTAAGAGGTCATCCTCAAGTGACCTTTTCACGAACTCGAAGCCAGCAGTATCCTTTGCATAACTCTTCCTTTTTGCTCACGTGCACGGGCTGTCTTCCTCACCTGTTTTTCTCCCCCATCAGCATTTCTGGTCTCTAATTATTTATTGCTAAGCTCCTCTCGTCTTATCTCAAGCTAAGTGCATAGTTTTGTGGTGGTGCAAGGGGGACTGTAGCTCCATTCAAATTCCCCTTCCTCCTTATCTTGTGGCCTCTTGTCATGGATCAGTCGGGTCCAAAAAATATTTCTCACAGAGGGGTTTGAACCTGGGTTAGGAGTGAATTGTAATGAGGCCGATGTAAAAAAATCATTAAATAGTTTATTAATTATACAATGTCCCCAAACATATTCACAATGAACACAGACAGATTCTATGATGCAATTGGTAAAACTATTTTGCAGAATGTCTCTATGCAGTCAGATTAAATCATTTAGGAAGTGTTTAGAAAACATCTATAACTGGAGAGCCTTGCAGCACAAATTGCCGCTGAAAGGTTAAGCATAAACTTCCACAAATGCCAGTGGAGCACCTGGGATAAAATGACTCTTTCTTCACCAATACGGTTAGGTGGTCATTCTCTGCTTTATTTCCGTGATACAGTGACTTATATGCTTTCTTAGAAGAGGCGTGCACAACTAAGATTGGTACATGCGGAGGGTACAGGGTTACATGTGAGGCATACATAGGCTGATTTAACCATAACCCAGCCCCCTGCAGCTGGCTAACTCTGCCCACTGCAGCTGTGTGTGGGGTGCTTATTGTTTACAGCTTGGTTTCCTGAGCCCCAGACGGGCCCAAGGACACTTCTCAGCATGAGTTGATCATGTTTATCAATTCGTGTCCTCTGCTAGCAAGAAATTCATCCACACACAAACTTGAGTAAAGAGAGTTAGGTTGCTTACTGGTTAAGCGTCTAAATATTTGTGATCCAAAAGCATCAGCAGGACAATATATAGTCACAGCCACACGGTGGTCTTCACGTGGTAATGATGTGGTGGTGGTTTTGCTGCTTGTTCAGACCAGATTGAGCAGGTCATCTGAGAAGGCACACAGACACAAGACAAGTCTTCCACGGCCCTTATAAAGTCATTGAGTGGTCAGCTGCCTGGGCAAAGCAGGGTCCAGGTTTGCGGGCTGGAGCAGTCCAATTGAGTGCTGTGTATGGCAAGGAGGCAGCCCTCAGGCTGGCACGGCTGGCCGGAGCGGTGGGCCAGCAAGTCTCAGTGTCACAACTCATTGCTAGGCGTAGGCCGTTGCTAGGACATTACCTATATTCGGGCTCAGCTGAGCTCAAGCTGGCAGCCCCAGTTACGCGCGACGCAGTGTGGTGGCACACAGGCAGTAAGGCAGACAGGTAGCGAATCAAACAAAGGCAGCAGCAAACAAGCAGTTTGCTGGGGTTTTAAGCATTTTGACAGCATCTTTGACCAATAGCAACAGATAAAACCAGCCCTAGCACCAATCATGAGTTATTGCTCCAAAAAAGGAAGCTGCACAGGCCTAGGATCATGACCTGTGTTTATCACAAACAAAGCAAGCTGCAAAACAAGGCCAAATAAGGGGTCTGTGATAGACTGAGACGCGCCAAAGCTTTTGTCTGCTTTCCTGCTTCTTCCACTCAGGAAGAAGAAGCAGGAAGTGGGGCCAAGGTGGGTATTCGGGCAGGTGTTTAGGGCATTGTCATGTGATGGATGTGTGTTCTAGGCCTCATTTGGATCTCCACCACATACATTACATGCTCATTACCATAGGAGAGGATTTATTATCTTTGAAACCTCATTGTGATTACATGATCCTTACCACAGACAGAAAAAAATGTTTTGCCATGGGGTGATGTTAAAAAATACTGGGTCTTATTTGCTCACTGGAAGTTGTTAACTGTGTTGTTTAGAGTGGTAATTTGCCTTTTAATAGTTCAGTCTTTCATGCCTTTCTGGATTTCACAGGGTGCAATAGCGATGTCCACCCAAGTTGGTTCCCATAGGCTTGATGTTAGGAGGAAGTTCTTGCCAGAGGGAGTGACTGGCATTGGAATGGGCTGCCCAGGGAGGTGGTGGAGTCGCTGTCCGTTGAGGTGTTCAAGCAAAGCCTGGATGGGGCACTTAGTGCCATGGTCTAGTTGATTGGACAGGGCTGGGTGCTAGGTTGGACTGAATGATCTTGGAAGTCTCTTCCAACCTGCTTGATTCTATGATTCTATGACAATGTGTTTGTTGAATACACTTACTCACTTTCCAATTTTATTCATATCTTGTGCTTCATTTCACAGAGCCATAGAACAGTTAAGGTTGGAAGGGGTGTCTGGAGGTCATCTGGTCCAATCTGGTCAAGCAGGGCCACCTTAAAGCCAGTTGCTCAGGGCTGCATCCAGATGGCTTTTAAATATCTCCAAAGAGGAAGACTCAACTACCTCCCTGCTAAACCTGTGTCAGTTCTCAGTCATCCTCACACTGAAGTATTTCCTGATGTTCAGATGGAACCTTCTGTGTTTGGTTGTGCCCATCGTAAGATCTCCCTGAGCCTTCTCTTCTCTAAGCAGTCCCATCCCTCTCAGCCACTCCTCATGTGATAGGTGCTCCAGTCCCTTAATTATCTTTATGGCCCTTTGTTGAAATCTCTCCAGTATGTCCTGAACTGAGTAGCTCAGTATGGAACACAGTACTCCATGTGTGTCCCTGTGCTCCATGAAGGGGAAGGATCACATTTCTCAGCTTGCTGCCAGTACTCTGCCTAATGCACCCAAGGATACCATCAGCCTTCTTTGCAGCAAGGGCACACTGATGGGTACTGTTCAACCTACACCCTTTTCTACCCAACAGTTGGGTGGCTCCCAGCATATATTGGTGCACTGAGTTGTTTCTCCCCAGCACTTTTGAGGTCTTTTGCACTGGAGCTTCATGAGGTCCCTGTCAGCCAACTTCTCCAGTTTTGACTTGTTTATTCAAATTTATTTTGGAAGTAAAATCAATGTTTCATCTGTTTTCTGGGTTTATTTTGCCTCACTTGACATCACCAAACAGGGAAATCAGTAATCATATACCAAATTTCCTCTATCTGGCAGAAATATTAATTCTCCATTGTTATTTTGCTCCTCCTATACCCTTATAACTCCCTTATATATATATATATTCCCTTAGCAGAGCTCTAAGTAGTAGTGGCTTTTAAGACAAACTTTGACCCCCAGTGGCTTCTGTGTTTTTAATAGTGCTGAACTTTCATACTTCTGAAAAAGTCTGCAAATAATAAAAAACATCAAATGCAGTCAAAAGGCACAAAATATACAGCATGAAAAATATAAAAGGCCTTTCACAGAATCTGAATACTGATCTTCATTGTTGTGCTAGTTTGAGCCTAGCTAG
>WAAF01014730.1:81149-91835 GCA_013400475.1 Tricholaema leucomelas | reverse complement strand
TCACTAGCCTCATTGCCCTTCTCTGGACACGAGCCTTTGTCATATAGTAGCTCTACAAAAAATGATTAAAGGAGAGTGGAATAAGGAAGGACTCCTAGTGATGGACAGGTATTCAGATGGGCATATATTCCCTGCTGCCAGCAGCCAGAAAGGATCCCAGTATTTCATGGAGAGGGATAACTTACCTCAAAATTAGAGCAACTAGTGCCATCCCTAAGGAACAACAATATTCAACCAGGAAAGAGATGAAATTTAGAAGAGTTGTCTTGCAGACGGTGGCTGAAATGGTGGAAAGCTGAAAAAGAAATAAAGGAAGACAATAGGAGATTGTAAGAAGGGAAACAAAATTGCAAATGTCAAATAGATATGATTAGCAGGTAGATATATCAAAGCGGAAATATCAGTATAGAATACGATGGTGGTGACAGCGCTAAGGTATTCCTCAGAGAAAAATGCAATTGCAAAAACTAGAAGTCTAAGATGTAAGGGAAAGGAAAATATATAAATGCATCAGAGGCTCCAGAAAGGCCATGCAGAGAAGAACTAAAACTTATATCATTAAAATGTACTGAGAAGCAGGAGTATGAGCAAAGGTCCTAACAAGTCAGAAGACATCTCTGGTATGTCCTGCAGCACTGTGCCTGGCAACTGCTGCTCCCCAGCGATGGAGAAACTGCAATTCTCTGTGGTATTGAGAATGTGGAGAAGATTGATACTTGTTGTAGAGTCAATGACTGTGTTTAAGATGCTCTATTTTCAACATGCAATCTCTGATAACATGCTATGCCTCTGGATGACTATTATTTGTATGCATCTTTTTTCCCCTTTGCTGTTCTTTAGTATTGCAGTTTGAGTAACTAAAAAATGCAACTTTGTAAATACTACCACAATAAAGAAGCAGAAAAAAAATTAGGTATGTCTGATAGGTTTGCCTCAGTGATGTATGACAGTTAATTCAGTGTAGTCTATATAAAAATAAAGACATCAGTTAGCTTAAATTTTTGAAACTGGATTGATGGAGAAACCAGGATGAAGGAAAGAAATTATTGTTGTTATTTTAATTGTTGTTACTGTCACTGTTGTTATTGTTATTGTTGTTGTATTGCTATTGTGTATTAATACTGTTATTATTTACTATTATTACTATCATTTGGTTTTGTTTTGTTTTTTTGTTGTTTTTTTTTTTCTGGGGAGACCTTAGAGCAGCCTTCCAGTACATGAAGGGGGCCACAGGAGAGCTGAGGAGGAACATTTGACAAGGGCTTGTAGTGAAAGAAGAAGGGGCAATGGCTTTGGGATGAAGAGGGGAGGTTGAGACTGGAGAGGAGGAAGAAATTCTTGAGGGCGAGGGTGGGGAGACACTGGCACAGGTTGCTCAAGGAGGCTGTGGATGCTCCCTCCTGGAGTGTCCAAAGCCAGCCAAGGCTGGATGAGGCCTTGAGCAACCTGGGCTAGTGGGGAGTGTCCCTGTCTATGGCATGGTGGTTGGAACTGGATGATGTTTAATATCCCTTCCAATCCAAACCATTCTATGATTCTGTTATTGTCATCATCATGGTGGAGTCACCGTCCCTAGGGGTGTTCAGGAAAAGCCTGGATGAGGCATTGGTGCCATGGTCTAGTTGACTGGATAGGGCTGGGTGCTAGGTTGGACTGGATGATCTTGGAGGTCTCTTCCAACCTGGTTGATTCTATTCTATTCTATTCTATTCTATCATTATCATCATTATGATTGTCATTATTATCATTATCAGCTGTTGTTGTTGATAATGTTAATATGGAGGTTCCTAATATTGTACTAAGTTGGTATGAAATGCTCCCTTGTTTTGCTCTAAACCCTTTCTTTATTTTGTAGCAGACCAGTAGTTCTAATTTACTATGAATTGTGATGTTTTTACTTTACTTTCTGTAAGAATTCTGAAACCCTTCCTTCTGAAACAGATTTTCACAAATGACTATACTCACTGAATATTTAATAATTCTCTCTTCTGAAGTTTCCAGTTGTGGTGAGTCAGAGCCAGAGGTCATCAGATGCTTGAAGCTGACTTTGATTAATTCAGTAAAGGGTATCGTCAAGCAGATAATTTCTTTGATGCATTCATGGGAGGCAACAGAAAACTATGGAACCTACCAGCACAAGCAAATAGTTCCTGAAAGTTTACTGAAAACTGTTCCTAAGGAATGGAATTACACCCCTCGGGAGATGAAGAGAAAAGAATCTGGAAAATGTGGGTGAAATTTATACTGGTTTATAAATCTGTCCTAAAAACGTGGTGCCTTTTTAATGAATGTATATCAAAACTGAATAGGTGTAATTCATGAGCACTGCAGTGTGACAATGGACAAAACCATTTCCAAGTATCCTGTGTTTTATTTAAACCACTTGCTGTTAAAATTCAGTACATTCTTCTGGGAGGCTTACACCCATACATGCATAAAGAAGCTTTTTAAAACAATCAGTATTGTAGTACTGATACAATAGTACTGAAAATGTGCTTAGCATCTTGCAGTAGTAAGGTGGGATGTAGAATAAAGCATAATGTCTATGCTCTTGTCATCATGGCTGTAACCACTTCTTCTCTTAGTTACCATCTTTCCAGTCAGGGCTGTTTAAACTTAAATACATAGTGTTGTCTGAAATGATAATGACTTATTAAACCAAACTTTACAACAGCAATTTATGTTTGAAAATGGTATGGAAATTGCTGCTTCGTGGCTACTGAAACAGTTACTGAAGGAGAAATAATATATGTAATAGAGGTTTGGAAGGGGATTGGATCTAAAGATTATTCTTAGTGTATGATCTATAGATTAGATTCATAGAATAGGTTGGGTTGGGTTGGGTTGGGAGAGACCTTGAAGATCATCTAGTTCCAACACCTATGCCGTGGGCAGGGACACCTCCCACTAAACCAAGTTGCTCAAGGCCTTGGAGACCTCTAGGGAGGGCGCTCAAGAAGAATTAACATAAAGCTGCCATTTGATCAGCTTGTTTTTGCAGTTCACCCTCAGCCTGTCCTCAATGTGGACAGTTTGAGCTCCCTAGAAGAAGAAAATTAAATCCCCTTTTGCCTAGACCCACATGGTGGTGTTCAGGAATCTCTTGCGGTGAGCTATAGTGGAGTCTGGCATGTTTGGGATACATAGCCTACAGGGATGAAGGCCTCCATCATATAAAAAATGCTAACTTCTGGCAACATTTCACCATAAATTTATTGCCATTAAAATATCAACTGATTCTTTTCCATACAGTGGTATAGTCAGGCATGAAAACTTGGATATGTGGCTTTTGGACAAGCCAGGGTGAGCATCGATCCATATTTCCTTTCCATCTATCTTCATCATTTTGACTGAGGCACATGGGTACAGCAGTGTGATTACTGCACTCTCACTTTAATCTGTAACTTGTGTGGCTGTTTTAAGCTATCCCTGAGCCTGAACTGGTATGTTGAGAGGTGAGTCTCAGACTTAGTGGACAAACTAAACTGGCTGTGTGACACATAGAACAGATCAGGCTTTTCTGGTTTTATTTACAGTCTCAATGAGTTAGGGGGCTCTTGGTTTGCTGGGATTTTGTTTTAATGTATTTTAAAATCTTGGCTCTTTTTTGTGGATCAGCTTGGTACATTTTTTCCTGCTAGGTATGTCTAACATACCTAACTTAGCAGCTCCATGGAGAGGGACTTTGAAGTCCTGGTGGACAATAAGGTGTCTGTGGGCCAGGAATGTGCAAGAAGGCCAATGGTCTTCTGGGGTGCATCAATAAGAGTGTAACCAGCAGGTAAAATAGGTTCTCCTCCCTCTCTGGTGAGGGCACATCTTGAGTTTTGGATCCAGTTTTGGGTCCAGTTCAGAAGGGACAGGGATATTCCGGAGAGAGTCCAAGGGAGGCTATGAGGATGACAAAGTGCCTAGAACTTCTGTCTGAGGAAAGGCTGAGGGCACTGACCCTGATTAGGCTGGAGAAGAGCAGCCTGAGAGGGGCTCTTGTGAACATTGACAAATATCAGAAGGGTGGCTGTGAAGAAGAAGGGGCCAGGCTTTTTTCAGTGGTGCCTGTGGGAGGACAAGGGGCAACTGATACAAGCTGGAACACAGAAAGTTCCACCTCAACATGAGGAAAAGATTTTTTTTCCTGTATGGGTGCTGGAGCCCTGGGGCAGGCTGCTCAGAGAGGTTGAGGAATCTCCCTCTTTGGAGCCTTTCAAAACCCACCTGGATGCATTCTCTGTTGACTTGCCCTAGATCACCCTGCTCTGTCAGCAGCATTGGGATGGATGATCTCCAGAGGTCCTTTCCAACCCCTGCTGTTCTATGGTTCTGTGTCTTAGGTTTTGAGCTTATTTTCTGTTGTTCCTCCTATAGCTACTTGACATATCTGGAATGTTTAAAATATAACTATACTGTGTTGCACAAGAGCTGATAAATTGGAACTTCATAGGTCTGAACACAGAAAGGAATTGACAAAAGAATAAAGATTATGGATGTTTGTAATATTCTGAGACACTTCAAAGCTCCACTTGTGCAGTTGAAAAAATATCCCACTCTTATCCTGAAGACAACTTTTTTCACCATTCAGAATACCTGGGTGTTGTCTTTTTCCATTTATTCTGTAATAGCCATGCACAGCAGGACTAATTGTTAAGAGAGTCACAGTCTGAATTCTGAATTTTCTAGGTTCTCTGTTTTCAATTCATGTTATTGTTTATATTTTGTGGCATTCACGTGGAGGAAGCACAATAGAAGTCAAGCTACTGTGTTGAGTACTTAAGTTTTTCACCTATTTTCCATACAAAAGAAAGTTAGAAATTATCATACAACATTCAGAAGCATGCTGTGATGGAACTAGAATGTTAATGTTAATCATATCTTCTTTTCTTTCTTTTTTTTTTAAAAGGCTTCACAAGGCTTGCCGCTCAGGCAGTATCTATTGTAATCAGCAAGTTACCTACAGTGATTGCATGTTTGCCTCCCCCTGTTAAGTACTTCTTTTTTCTGGCTGAGAGAAAAATGTCAAGAAACTTTGCTGAATTGAAGAAAGCTGGTCTGCTTGTCTGGAACTTGATTGTAATTATATGTCGGATATTTGAGGATGGAAATACTGCAGAACTTTTAACAGGTGCAACACTTGACAGATGGAGCAAAGAAAAACTCAGTTTAGTTCGCGTATGCTTAGAAAGTATTATGGGAAGACAGAAGAGTGGTCCTAAGCAAGTGACCCAGAAGGTTATACAAAGCATTGAGCAGCAAAGACCAAACTGGATTGAAAGCCAGTTGCTGAAGGCAAGAAGGTTGAGCACAGACTGGTAAGGATGTAGTATTTGCTCAAATGTTTGCTGTCTGTCTTTCATTTTACTGTATTATTTTCACGCTTATGTCTATTGTTCAACTTAAAAAATGCCAGATGAACAGTGATATACCATGAAATGGATTAATTCTTAATACTGATGACCTTATAGCATGTTTTTTCCAACTTAACTGCACTGCTGGAACGCTAAGTTGTGATTCTTTCACTGGCACTTCATGTTTTCATGATGATCCCAAAGCATGGGCTGTTTAGTTGCTGTATCTCTCAGAATGTGAACGAGCACAACAAGTAGGAGGCACCACAATATATCTGTAAATTAATTTTGCTGAAGTGAGTAAGAGTGACTATGAAAAGCTTTCAGAGTTCATCTGTGATTAAAAAGTAAGCCTGCTTCGCTCCAAAACATAACAAACCCTGAGGGTGAGCAGGATATATCAAAACAACACAAGGAGAGTACCCTGCTGTGCCTTTCTGAGGGAATATCAGCCTTGCCTGCAGGTTTGACATTCAGGTCCAAGTGTTTTAAATCCTTGTAAAGATTTTTCAAGGAGCTGTGTGGATGTCAGTGTGTTCCTAGCCAAGCCTGGTTTGATACCAAAGTTACAGAGTTATCCTGTGAAAATACGATCCATCAGCCTTCTGATAGTAGATTGATTGGAGTTACATGATTTACTGGATTAAATTGTTGACTACTGAAGGTAAGATTGCGGGGTCTTTGTAATGCATATGCTTGAAGGTTGCAGTTGTTGCTGTCCTGACAATAAGTGTCCATGTAATCAAAGGATGTAGTGACTGTAGGCTGAAATCACTGACACCAGCCAGCAGACTCACGCAGTGCATGAATGGACAGGACCCTGTTCCTACCAGTAGTCAGTTAGCAGGAGTAGCACTGAGCAGTAATGGTGTCACAGGAAAGCTCACTGACGTTGACCTTTGTTATCTTTACATTTCCATTTAATAGTAATTTACAGGCTCTAGTCCAGTGATTAAAAGATTGAAGCCAGATGCCAGTGACTGAAAGAGACATAGAATAAAAACCCCATAATGGTAATATGTAAATTGACAGTTAACAGAATGGCTCCATAATACAGTTTCTAATGTCACTGAGAAAATAACTGTTTCCTTAAAAAATACAAATTCAGGGCAAGGCAATGTTGTTGACAACCTCTGAAAGCTAAAACTTCAGTATTTGCACTGCTTCTGGAACTGAGAATTTTAGATTATTGCTCTTACTTTCTTTTCTAACATACCACAAAAATGCTGTATTATCCATGGATTTCAGACTGTGGGAAATGAGTGTGGGAAGTGTCAACCAAAGTCAGAAGTAGTCTCCAATTAGTGCTCCTAATTTTAAGCTTTAAAAAAAAGGTGAAGAATGCATTACCTGCTCTCCAAGTTAGAAGTGATATGATGCAGTTGTGAAACTCAGTACCCTGTCTTTGGTAGGATTTCTGCCACAGAGGTCTAGCATTTTTCCTCCCATTTTATCTTCAGAAATCATGAGTCAATTTCTGAGGGGGAAAAAAAATCTATTTAATTAAAAGCTGAGATATAGCAATATAAAGGCAAAATGGTATTATAAATGCACATTGTAAAACTAATATATTAAAGCTGAAATTCAAATGTCACTTAAACTAAGTAGCACTCACATAAACACTGAAGTGATAACAGGTCGTTCAGGAGAAGATTCGTGATGTTTACATGATTCATTTGAAGCAGGGATCATTGCATTTGAAAGTCTAGGTTGGTGTGAAATTATGTAACCATTTCCCAATTGTGAGCTTTGCATAATTAAGTCATTTTGCAAGTATCTGTCTGCAAGTGTATTTATGTTTTTAGACTTCTAATAGATGGAGTGTGAGGAAGAAGAAAATAAAAGCCATGGATTTCAAACATTTATTTGAGATTCACCTACAGAGTTGTGGAAATGTCTTGGAAGTGCACTGAACTCGCATCAGCACAACTCTTGCTGGATTTTGGGTTGTGATTGTCATCAGGTCTGAGAGCCACATAGAAGGTCTCAATATGAGATGAATTTGCCCACCGATGCACAGGAATGTCACTTAGTGTTTTCAGGAACATTAAAATAAATAAATAAATAAATAAATACATCTTCCCTGGAAGGCTCAAAAAAATGGCAGCCTGTCTCGTGTGCTGCCTGCACGTTGCTATTCGTTAAAATAACCTTGCCTTTACGGTAGCAGCAGGGCTGTAAACAGCCCACGTTGGCTTCTGAGGAGCACAACAAGAGAAAGAAATGTCTGTCTTTGCAAAGTAATTTGTCGAGTTGAAGATTATTGTTTTTCATCATGGTGACCCTGACTTGGCTGGCTGGCTGCATACACAGATTAAGATGAATGCAGTTATTCCTTGGCTGAGGTCTGCCTCTTTCAGGGCACATTTTTCCTAATGACATGATTGATAGGCAGTCCCAAATCCAGGGAGGAACTCATTAATCATCACACTGACTGAATCCAATCATCTGCTTCACCTGCACACTGACGGGCAGGAAAGGATACCGTTTGGGTGCTGACACTGATACACTCCTTTGTCAGAGGTCCTCAACTTTTTCAATGTCAGCAGCTAAGAAGTTTGACAAGAAATTCAGGTTTTGTCTATACGTAGCAGCAAAAGATCAGCCTTAAGTGCGCTTGCATTCTAAAGATCAGTTTCTTCAGAGCTTTTCTGTAAAGTACACGCCAATAACAGAGTCTCACTGACTTCCATTCAGCAAAGAACAAAATTATACTTTGTATTTTGGAACTATTTGCTCTGTAGGACACTCTGAGGCTGCATGTGGAAGCAGTGTCAGCTCTAATGACCAGCAGTTCAGCTGTGGAGCATTTCAAGTGAGTCTGCAGGTCAAACAGCAACTTTGCCCAGAACTACCTTTGCAGTCCTGGCACACTTGCAACAGTGCACTGCAGCCTAAAAATCACTGTACTGAAGTATCTCAGGTTCTTGGCTGGGTCCTAACCCTAATTTATTTGAGTTTAGGGTTTTGGTTTGGGTTGGTGTATTCTTGTTTGTTTGTTTGTTTTGTTTTGATTTTTTCTTTCTTTGTCTAGGTTTGTTGGTTCTGTTTGGCTTGGTTTAGTTCTGTATGGGGTGCTTAGGGGGGTGGTTGTTTGGGTTGTTCTTTTGGTAGTTTGTTTTGTTTTGTTTTGTTTTTTAGTTGGGTTGGGGTTTTTTTTTTGTGGGTTTGGGTTTGTTTTTCTTTAATGGTTTTGGGTTTGTGCCTGCTGGTTTTTGTTGGGTTTTCTTCTTTGTTTTGTTTTGGGGTTTCTGTTTGTGTTTGTGTGGTTTTGTTTGTGAGTTTTGTTCCTTTGGGTTTTGTTTGTTTGTTTGTTTCATGTGTGTGTTTTTTTTCTTGGGTTTTATTGTTTGTTTTGGTTTGGGTTTTTTTTGTTTTGTATGTGGTTTTGTTTGTGAGTTTTGTTCCTTTGAGTTTTTTGTTTGTTTGTTTGTTTAGTGTGTGTTTTTTATTGGGCTTTATTGTTTGTTTTGGTTTGGGTTTTTTTGCTTTTGCGTGTGCTTTTTTTCGTCTGGGGATTTTTTGTGTTTGGTTTGGAGTTCTGTTGCTTTTGTTTGCTTGTTCAGTTTGGTTTTGGTTTTGTGGGTTTGTGTGTTCTACTTCTAAAAAATTTAAATACTGCTTTTTTCGTTCTTCTTCTTATTTCCCCACCACCACCACCAAATTCAGAAATCTTTTTTTGGCTTATTTCTTGTTAACCAGTGATCACTGTAGAAGGGGTAATATATTCTGTTGGTCTTTCAGGTTCTTGACACATCCATGCCAAGGTGCCAACAGATAACCATGTTTTAGCTGAAATATTTTATTAAAATAATTCATGTTAGTACTTTCTTTTGTCCTTAATGCTTTCTCAAGGTACAGGACTAAGCAAGTACAGAGCTGATAACATGCTTGCATGCAGAATCATAAAATCAGCCAGGTTGGAAGAGACCTCCAACATCATCCAGTCCAACCTAGCACCCAGCCCTATCCAGTCAACCAGACCATGGCACTAAGTGCCTCATCCAGGCTTTTCTTGAACACTCCCAGGGACGGTGACTCCACCACCTCCCTGGGCAGCCCATTCCAATGCCAATCACTCTCTCTGGCAAGAACTTCCTCCTAACATCCAGCCTATACTTCCCCCGGCACAACCTGAGGCTGTGTCCCCTTGTCCTGTTGCTGATTGTCTGGGAGAAGAGACCAACCCCCACCTGGCTACAGCCTCCCTTCAGGTAGTTGTAGACAGCAATGAGGTCTGCCCTGAGCCTCCTCTTCTCCAGGCTAAACACCCCCAGCTTATCTTCAATGCCTCCAGGGATGACGACTCTACCACTCTCACAGAGAGAGCATCCTAATGATGATCAGATTTTCAAATGCACATTTGGAATAATTTGGACCTATAACCTCAAATGTTAATTTTTTTTTTGGTAGCAGGCTCAGAAAAATACTTTTCACAAGGAAAAGAAAAAAAAAAAAAAGAAAATGTACAGAGGACACCAAAAAACACAAGGGGGGGGGAAGAAGTGCAACAAGTGGCAAATAGGTACCTGTGAAATGGTTACCACTCTACCAGTGGGAAGAAAAAGACTTCAGTGTAAAACTTCTAACCTATACTTAGAGTAATGGCTACCTTTCTGACATGTTAATTATGCTTTAATACCGGCAGCGACAGGCAAAGAAAGATGTACAAAAGATCAAATGCAAATGCCAGTTCTAGTAGCAAGGTACTTCTCTAGTGGGAAAAGAGAAGGGGAAAAATATATTTGCTGCTTGTATGTCCTTAAAGGATGTTTTGTGTTTTCATCCTTTGGATGAAAATAATTAAAATTTGACTAATAGGCCATCACCATCACCACCCTATTTAACTTTTATTGTGCTTTTACATAAAGGCCTATGAGGTGTGTGTACAGCAGTAATTGTGGCGTGCAAGCCACGTCTTGGAAAGGTTTTCTTAACATGTGATTTTCTCTTAATATTCTGTATTGATGATTTGTATTTTAATATGACTGTTTGTTAATGTTTTGTCTCATGACTTTCGATTAATATTTGCTCTTTTGACCATGAGTTTATATTGATAGTTGTATTTTTTGGGTATGACTTTTTATTGATATTTGTATTTTTTGGTATGGCTCTGTAGTCTATTGGTACTTTGGAACGTGACTAACGTGGTCCCCATCCACAAGAAGGGTTGGATGGAGGAACCTGGGAACTACAGACCTGTCAGCCTGACCTCAGTGTCAGGGAAACTGATGGAGCAGGTTATCTTGGGGGTGATAACAGCACACCTGAGGGATGGCAAAGGGCTCAGGTCCAGCCAACATGGGTTTAGGAAGGGCAGATCCTGCCTCTCCAACCTGATCTC
>WAAF01014730.1:63770-80629 GCA_013400475.1 Tricholaema leucomelas | reverse complement strand
ACTGGAATGGGCTGCCCAGGGAGGTGGTGGAGTCGCCGTCCCTGGAGCTGTTCAAGGCAAGGTTGGACGTGGCACTTGGTGCCATGGTCTAGCCTTGAGCTCTGTGGTAAAAGGTTGGACTTGATGATCTGTGAGGTCTCTTCCAACCCTGATGATACTGTGATACTGTGATACTTGTGCTGTTAACATTTTTTTTTGTATGAATATTTGTGGGTTTTAACATGACTAATACAACTTTGTATTTATTTGTGCTTTTAACACGATTGTGTTTTTAACATGACCTAATATTTGCACTTTTAACGTGACTTTGTGCTAATATTTGTATTTTTAACATGAATTTCTGTTAATGCTTGTATTTTTAACATGGCTTTGTGCTAATATTTGTATTTTTAACATGAATTTCTGTTAATATTTGTATTTTTTACCATGGCTTTCTGATAATATTTGTGTTTTTAACGTGAATTTGTGTTCATACTTGTATTTTTAACATGGCTTTGTGCTAATATTTGTATTTTTAACATCAATTTGTGTTAATATTTATAATTTTAACATGAATTTGTGCTAATATTTGTATTTTTAGCATGATTTTGTGTTAATATTTGTAATTTTTAGCATGGCTTTCTGCTAATATTTGTGTTTTAACATGAATTTGTGCTAATATTTGTAATTTTGACATGAATTTGTGCTAATATTTGTATTTTTAACATGAATTTCTGTTCATACCTGTATTTTTAACATGGCTTTGTCCTAATATTTGTATTTTTAACATCAATTTGTGCTAATATTTATAATTTTAACATGAATTTGTGCTAATATTTGTATTTTTAACATGAATTTGTGTTAATGCTTGTATTTTTTAGCATGGCTTTGTGCTAATATTTGTGTTTTTAACATGAATTTGTGCTAATATTGTATTTTTAACATGAACTTGTGTTAATGCTTGCATTTTTTGGCATAACTTTGTGCTAATATTTGTGTTTTTAACATGAATTTGTGCTAATATTGTATTTTTAACATGAACTTGTGTTAATGCTTGCATTTTTTGGCATAACTTTGTGCTAATATTTGTGTTTTTAACATGAATTTGTGCTAGTATTTGTAATTTTAACATGAATTTTTGCTAATCTTTGTATTTTTAACGTGAATTTGTGTTAATACTTGTGTTTTTTAACATGACTTTGTGTAAAGTTTTGCATTTTAGAAGCCTAGCAGGAGAACATTTGTGTCTTTCCTGTGTTCTAGTGCCTCAGCCACAGGAGAACGTGCAACGCTAGAGGAAGGAGGCACTGCACTTGGAGTCACTGAGCAGAAAATAAACATGATGGTCCTGGATATCTGCCACAAACCAGGTGGCAGCGAGTACCTGAGGCAAATTTATCACATCATCTGGCTCAATGAGGTAGGGAAACGGTCTTTTTACCGAGCAATTAGGTGTGTACTGGCCTGAGGCAGCGTCTGCTGGCAGCTAAGGGTTAGTCAAGGAGGTGCTAATGTTTCTTAAAGTCAATATGAAATCCTATATTGTATTGCAATAGAATCCACTCAGTTTAGGCTTTTCTGCCTTTGTACAGAAAAAAAGATGACTTTCTGGGAAACAATGTAGATTTTATTTATGTACTTAAACAGTAGTACGGCTCATAAACCTCCTTCACACTCATTCTGTAGATCATAGATGCACTCCTAGGAGTTTGAACACAGGTTTTGGTTTGTTTTCTTGTTTATTTTTTTTAAGTATATACATATATAGAGAGAGTATATATATATAAAATCAGCAAGGCTGTTGAAAAATCGACTGTTACAGGAAGTAAAATAAAATCAGTTCTGATGTAAAAAACAAACAAGCCAACCCTCCACCTGCACGGGGGAAGAAAACGCATCCATGTGAAAACCTTACTTAAATCTGGACAGCTCTGCTCGGGTGAAACTGGAACTACAGTGAACAAATTCAGTTTTGCTTGGTTCAAAAATTCTGGCGGTGTGAAAAGAATGAGCTCATTGTTTCTAGGGATGCACTGAATCTCCCCAGTTTACCAAAAGTATTCTGAATTTATACACTGAAGTAAAAATTAGTTGGCTTGGATTGTGTAATCATAGAATCTTATAATCAGTCAGGGTTGGAAGGGACCACAAGGATCATCTAGTTGCAATCCCCCTGCCATGGGCAGGGACACCCTACCCTAGAGCAGGCTGGCCAGAGCCTCATCCAGCCTGGCCTTAAACACCTCCAGGGATGGGGCCTCAACCACCTCCCTGGGCAGCCCATTCCAGGCTCTCACCACTCTCATGTTGAAGAGTGTCCTTCTCACGTCCAGTCTGAACCTCCCCACCTCCAGCTTTGCTCCATTCCCCCTAGTCCTCTCACTCCCTGATGTCCTAAAAAGTCCTTCCCCAGTTTTTTGTAGGCCCCCTTCAGACACTGGAAGGCCACAATAAGGTCACCTGGGAGCCTTCTCTTCTCCACACTGAACAGCCCCAACTCTTTCAGTCTGTCCTCATAGAAGAGGTACTCCATCCCTTTGAGCATCCCAGTGGCCCTTCTCTGGACACACTCCAGCACGTCCACATCCTTCTTGTGATGGAGGCTCCAAAACTGGATGCAGTAATAATTAAGTTAGTTCTGTTTATCAGCTTTAATTGGTAAACTGCTATTATTCCTTGAATGCAGAAGCAGGTGCTGTTAAGATCATTGCAAGCATACAAAAGTGTTTATAATAAAATGCTAAGTAATGCAAACGTAGGCCAAGATTTTTATTTTTCTTTTCTATTAAAAAATATAATAAAAAAGAAAAACAAACCCAAAACCAACCAACCAAAAAAATACATTATCTGTTTGAAGGCCACGGGCAGCAGCTCAGTATTGGTAGTGTGCTCCTGAAAAATCAGATCAACTGCTTAGTTCTCAAATACAGGCTTCAAAGCAACCTTCATGCACCTGCATTTGGAAGCTTTAGAAGCAAAGTAAGCATGTAGGTAGAGATGGCAACCCAATATTAATACAATACAGAATCTTTTCAAGTTTAATCTCAAACAATTAAGTGGTTCAGGAAATGAAGTGAAAATTATTACTGTAAAACAGTTCAAGCAAAACCTTTTCACCCGGAGCACATTCAGGATTACTCTTAAGTACAAAGAAGCTGGAGAAAAGATGATGAGCAAGACCTCCCAAAATAGCACATAATCCCCTAGCCAGGGCAGTCGCCAAGGGATATGCAGGCTTGACTCTCTATTCTGCCTGGTGCAGACCAGGGAATTGGATCAACTGCATCTCCCACATCCAGGCTGACTCCCCGGACCCTGAGCTGCCAGCATGGATGTCTGTCCCTTTCCTCATTGCAGTTGTTCTGCCTTGTAGAAATTGCTGGGGAAAAAAAAATCTGTCACTTCTCTGGTCAAAAATAGAATCAAACTCTACCCGAAGGGGTAGAATGCCCATACTGGGTTCTGAAGACTCTGATCCAAGATCTGACTCCTGTGAGTATTCAGTTATTTATACAAAGTGGAGCAGCTCCAATAGGAGGGAAGGGGCTGAGAGAATTAGTTGGAAGAGGGACTTCAGCCTGGCTTTCCACATCCCAGGTGTCTCTCTATGAATTTCTGCAGCTAGTAAGAGCTTTGTTAAATATAGAGCATTTCTCTGTGGAAAAAACTGCCTTGTTTTTTTCTTTCCTTTCTTTTTTATTTTTTGTTAAAGGAGAAAAAAAGTCTTCACAGGAGGGCTTAACAATATTGTTTCAAATTGCCTTTGAAACCATTGCAAAACATTTTAATGCTTAGCTTGGTATTATGATAATGCACTTTTCAATATTGTTTTTCATATTTTTCATAACTTGGATTATGTTTCATTTTCATGGCTACCAAGAATTAGGTTTGATTGTCTGTTCAAAAGTCCCTCCTTTTGTTTGGAGACTCCATGGACTGTCAGGGGATCATGTTCTTAAAATTAGTTTGGAGATCTTTACGTGGCTGTGCTTAATAATTGTGTGTGAACAGAGAACAAAATGATGAGACAGAAAATTGTTGTCCTCAGTAATTTTCCTTGGGAAAGAAGGCGAAAAAAAAAATATGTAGATTCTTAGAAGCTGTATTTGGAAATAGAGTTATCATGTTATGGAGATCTATAGTAGATACTGTGGAATTCAAACCAGCCTTTCCTGTGTTTATCAAAATGAATAATCATCTTTAAAAGCATTTTTGGCTAATAGCTGCCTAAGAGAAACCAACTCTCCTGAGCTGTCAGACTCAGTCGTATTCTGTCTGCTTGGTGGCATGCCCAGTCAGAGATCATGAGGATGGAGCTCACATGTTCACAAAACCCTCTATTTCACATTTTGGAAACATGACCCTTCCAGGATCTACAATCTGCAATGCATTTACTGGATGCTGAATACATTGCTTTCTTAACATGTAAATCCACAACACTGCAGACAGAAAAAAGTCTGTACTAGAGGGTGAGCTGTATGCCACCTGAAATGGTCAAACGATAAGCCAACATGGACTGTGATTTCCAGCATCTCTGCTTAAAAACCAGCAGAACCTGCTTCTGCTGGCACTATGACACCCAGAGGGCTGGACTGTTTGAGAGCTGTCCACAGACTTTGTGAAAAGAAGACAGAACATTTATTTATATACATTTACCAAAAATTGTCATAGATTTTTAATTCATAGATTCATAGAATGGTTTAGCTTGGAAGGGACCTGGAAGATGGTCTAGGTCAAACCCCACCTCCACCCAGACCATGTTGATTAAGGGTTCGTCTAGCCTGGCCTTGAACACCTCCAGGGAGGGGACTCCCTTCACCATGACTTTAAAAATCTTTGTTACAGCATGAATTCATGAATGAAGGGGAAAAAAAAAAACCAACAGGTATTTTTGTAGGCTGAGAAAATTCAGGTAATTTTGAGGAATTAACTTTTGCCCCAACAGGGTTGTCAAGGCCTGGACCAGGCTGCCCAGGGCAATGGTGGAGTCCCCATCCCTGGAGAGGTTTCATAGCTGTGTAGATGTGGTTCTGAGTGACCTGGTTTAGTGGTGGCCTGGTAATGCTGGGTTAATGGTTGGACTTGATGATCTTCAAGGTCTCTTCCAACCAAAACAATTCTGTGATTCTAGGAGATTTAGGGTGTGATTTCAAGATGGATTACACTGTTGTCATAAACAAACAAAAACACCCCAAAACTGACTTTTTTTGTTATTTTATTGAATATGCTTAGATGATTTTGTGATGGTCTTAGGGTATCCTAAGAATTGGCTGCAACTGGCAGAGAGTGACAACCCTGCTCTTTCTCTTGCCCTTGTGCTTCCCCACTCCTAGCCCCCCTCTTTGTACTAGTGCTAGAAATCGTGTGGCTTGTTCATCTGGCTGAAACCTTTCTTTTTTTTTCTGGCTGATTTCACAACATATGCTAGTGCCAACATGAGGGAGAAACAGCTACAGTCTGTGTGGCTTGGGAGGAAGCTTGTGCCTTTCAGGCCAGAGCACAGTTGGATCAGGTTAAACTGATGACAGAATTACTCTTCTGTAAAGACCCTCTGAGGAGGGCAGGGTGCCTTGGCAGGTAGCGTACAGTTACCCTCACCTGTGCCTGATAATTCTTATCAGCTCAGTAACACTGCAAAGTAACGGGAGCGCTGGCATCCACCCACCTTAACGAAGACTCACCTTGAGTACTTGCTCAATGTTACAGGATCCCTGTCATTATGGACTGCATTTTCATAACAATAAACTGTTTAACTGCGGCAGTCCTTCCGCAGTAAATGGATCTGTAAGTGTTTCACTACCCAGCTCTTTATAAAATGGTTCTATTTAATCAAAACACTTTATTGGCACGCAGTGATGATTTGTTTACATAGTAATTTAAAAAGTGAAAACATAAAAGATTGTGGCCAAAATAATCACACGTCTGTTGCAATATAGTTTCTAAAATTGCCATGTAAGTCATAAATGGCTTCTTAGTCTTTGGTTGCGTAAGCCATTAAAATCTGTTTAATAGTGGGAGAATATTTATTTCATGTGCTTATAACAAACAACTGTTTTGAACACCTTCATCAAAAGGTTAGTTTTTGAAGTTGGGCAGTGGTTGTTTAATGATGAGTGGAAAACGGCTTTAAATACTTGTCTATAGTTTAGCATTTAAAATAAATCATATGATAGACATCTTAGGTTAGAACAGCTCACAGTAAACATCTGGTTTTGACTTCAGCATATACCTTTTATATATATATATATACACACATATATATATATATATATACACACACACTTGTGTGTGTGTGTGTGTAAAAATATATGTATCATGTACTTTGGGACACGGTTGAATGGCCATGGTGGCACTAGGTTGATGGTTAGTCTCATTCTTAGAGGTCTTAGCTAACCAAAACAATTCTGTGGCTCCATGAAATGGGAACTGATATACATAATCTTATGACAGTTTCAAAACAACATCTTAGATTATTCTGATGGGCTTCAGTCGGATGTTCATGGAGGCTGTTTGTTGTAAAATGATGTTACTCTTAAAACTGTTTCTGTTTTGTCAGAATTTGCCTATTCTACCCTTTTAGGAACTGCTGTCAAGCACATTTTTCTTAGAACCTACACTGTTCTAACTGATTTTTTTTTTTTTTTTTTTAATAATGGAAGGGACCTCAAGGATCATCCAGCTCCAACCCCCCGCCATAAGCAGGGACACCTCCCACTAGAGCAGGCTGCTCAAGGCCTCATCCAGCCTGGCATTCCACTTAAAACTCTTCTGTGTTTTGGTTTTTTTTTTCTAAAAGGAATACTTGATTGAGCAGCTGTCTCATGAGAACTCTCCTGAGGATGATGTTACCTCCAGTCAACACCTGCCCTTGATGCTGAAGGGCATGGAAGAGCAGCCTGTCTTCAACCCTTTCCAGGTGTACCGCCAGTCCTGTGCAAAAGTGTTCAATCAGGTTTGTGGAAATCCCAAGCCTTTGGCTTTGGCATCGTTTTTACTTGTCGATCTTACAATGATCCTGGTAGTGATGGGGGCTGGAATGATGACATTAATTGCCTGCATTCGCATGTGATGAAGGGCAAAGGAGCATTATTACTCAGGAATCTAATGAGGGCACCCTCTACAGTAGCATGATGTTCAAAAAGCCATTATTGTCCTTTTCTTTTATCAGAATTATTGCATGTAAAAGCAATTTGCATTTACTCAGACTTCCTGTGTTAGCTCAGTATGGTGAAGGAAGGCTCATTAGTAGCAGTGACATTTATTACATCCGTGTAATGGTATGTGGGGCTGGTCTTAGTCCTTTGACAAATCATGGCAGAACTCCAAGAGCACATTTAGAATCTTTGCGGTCTTTCAGAGAAATGTTGTGCAGTAAAGGGTGCTGTGGAAATGCAGAAAATTAACAGAACAGTGAGAATAAGCAGGAGGGGGGAGGGGGAGCAGAAAATACAAAAGTATCCATTTCTGTGTTTTTCACTAAGCCTTGTTGGTGATATTTACATTTTTATTATGCTTATAGAAATTAGCTTCCTGATAATGTAAGAGTTTAGGAAGTTAAATCTAATTGCCTAAATCTCTACACAATCAGTTGCACAAAGCAGAATGTAGCTTCTGGTAGCACCTGGACATTCAAAAGCCTTATACCATTGCTTCTTGTCTTTCTCATCCACCATTTACAGTTTTGATTCTACCCCTCAGTTTCAAATATTTAAAAAGGAATGGTAGTGGAGTGGCAAGGAAATTAACTTTACAGACCTGTGGCAGAAAGATGTCCTCAGTACAACTCTGCTTTAAAATGGTGTAATCTCTCCAAATTCTGATAATTTGAGACTGCTTCACCAGGTTTACTGCTGTAACATAGATCTTGATTGATTTTTGTTGGTGGTGCTTTGATTTTTCTTGTATTTTTTTCCTCTTACATATTTAATGAACTTGATCATTGTCATGTTGCAGCAAAAGCATTAATGTCCTGAAAAAGGAGATTAATGCCAATTTCATAAGGCTTCTCGTTGCAGAGAAACATGCTTTAGAAGTACTTGCTGCTAGTCCCCTTGTGTCCCCTTTCTTAAATTGATAAAGTTTAAGGGGCTACATAATCCCTTACTCTCATTTTAAATGCAGAAAATACTTTACTATGCCTCAATTCTCAATTCATTAATAGTGTGGTAGAATAAGACCTTCAAGTAGTGACAACTCAGGGCAGAATTCTTCTGCTACATGACAGGTTAGCAGTGCTCTATTAATCAACAGATGACAAGGGATCGTTCGTATTAAATTGCTTTGGATTTTGTAAGTTTGTCTTGTAAAATCTGTTACCTGAATATAGGAAATTAGCTTAAATTGAAAGAGGAGATCGTGGACCTTAAAAGTACTATGGGCCAACATTGCTACTGACCATGACAGACTTCTTTCCTGAGCTTAATGGGGTCCCTAAATAATTTAGTTGCCTTTACCATAAAATTGTACATTTATTTAGTGACGTGGAGGGGTCTGTTTATAAATTATTGGTCAGAATAGCTCAGTGTCTGCTTTCCTGTGAGGATAATTACCAGTAGAAGATGCTACCTGTGAGGACTACCTGTAGAAGATGCTAGCGCACTGGCAAGCAACATTTATTCTCCTCTTAGGATGCTTCTCTTGGTAGTTTCTTCCTGGTTTGCAGCTGCCACAAAGTTCAGGAGTTTATCATCCATGATTAATTTATCTTGTTTCTATAAATCTGTTGTAACTTCTTGTATTTTTAGTAGAGGAACTAACATTTTGTCATTTAGAATCATAGAATCATAGAATGGTTTAGGTTGGAAGGGACCTCAAGGATCATCCAGCTCCAACCCCCTGCCATAGGCAGGGACACCTCCCACTAGAGCAGGTTGCTCAAGGCCTCATCCAGCCTGGCCTTAAACGTCTCCAGGGAGGAAGCATCCACAACCTCCCTGGGCAACCTGTGCCAGTGCCTTACCACCCTCACTATAAAGAACTTCCTCCTAACATCCAGTCTAAATCTCCCCTCTTCCAGTTTAAACCCATTCCTCCTCATCCTGACATTACTAGACCTTGTAAATAGTCCCTCCCCAGCCTTCCTGTAGGCTCCCTTCAGATACTGGAAAGCCACTCCAAGTCCCAGCAAGCTGCTGGTTTCACAACCTGGTTTGTCAGCGAGATAATTATATATTGTTATATATATGTTATATATTGTTTTATAAAAGCTTTCTCTCAGAGGTACCAACTGGAATAGGCTTTCTGAGTCCAGAGGGTTGGTTGAGTTCTAAATAGAGAATATTTGTGTTATTCTATATAACATATTGTAATAGGTAATAATATGTAGCTACATTGTCAGGGCAATTCTAGATATCAGTCCATGCTGGGGGATGATGAGGTAGAAAGCAGTGCTGCAGAAAAGGATTTAGGGGTGCTGGTTGGTGAGAAGCTGGACAAGAACCAGCAATGGGCACTTGGCAGCCCAGAAGGTCAAGGGCAGCCTGGGCTGCATCCAAAGCAGTGTGGCCAGAGATGGAGAGGGGGAATCCTGCCCCTTCGCTTTGCACTGGGGAGACCTCATCTGCAGTGCTGTGTCCAGATGTGAGGTCCTCAACACAGGAAGGACATGGACCTGATGGCTTGGGTTCAGAGGAGGGCCATGAAGATGATCTGAGGGCTGGGCACTTCTCCTACAAGGACAGGCTGAGGAAATTGAAGTGCTTCAGCCTGGAGAAGAGAAGGCTCTGGGAAGACCTTAGAGCAGTCTAAGAAGGCTGCAGAGGGACTATTTGCAAAGGACAGGACGAGAGGCAATGGTTTGAAATGAGAGCAGAGCAGATTTATCTTGGATGTGAGGAAGAGTTTCTGCACTATGAGGGTGGTAGAACACTAACAGGTTGCCTAGGGAGGCAGTTGAGGCCCCATGCCTGGAGACCTTCAAGGTCAGGTTGGAAAGGGCTCTGAGCAACCTGATCTAGTGGAGGATATCCATGCTGACTGCAGAGAGGGTTGAGCTAGATGCCCTTTGGAGGTCCCTTCCAACCCAAACCACTCTATGAGTCCGTGTTTCTACAACATGCTTTTAGCATCTTCAGTAGAGGATGTTTAAAAGCAAATTATTTCAAAAGCTTTCTGAAATACAATTTGTAGTAAACATTCCATGTATTGGTTGTTGATGTATGTGAAAATCGGGGTGGTTGGCTTTTCTTTTATGAAGTTTTGCTAATTTGTACCCAAAATATTTCATCATAATGCCTATGAATTCTACTGCTCTTGAAACAAAGGCCACTGAATAGCTATTTTGAGATCAACTCTAGCATTTTTTCTAATGATATGTAAATGTCTTACCTTCCATCCCTCTCCTTCAGTAGCTGATTCTAGGAAGTGTGTCATTTCTGTTAACAATTCAGCCACTTCACTCTTGCATTCCTGTGAAAGTCTTGAATAATTACCATCTGGTCTTAGTAACCTGTTGCTCTTGATTTTATCAATTTGTCCTGACACCTCAGTCTCTGCCAGTGCTACTGCTCCTCTGTCTAGTGTGATGGTTTGGGAGTTACCCACCCCTCACTCTTATGAATTCACCTGGACTAGACTCAGCTGGCTGGAAGTTAAGGAATGAAGCTTTATATTTACAGCTTAGCACAATATACAAGCAGATAGTTACAGCTATATATAGAAATATACAAGTTAAAAAATAAAACAGAAACACAATACCCCTCCCAGAAACCAGAGACCCCAGAAGGGGCTCCCAACCACCCTTCCATCTTCTTTCCAGCCCTCTACCTTATCCCAGCATATGCGTTAGGTCAAGGTGAGCTGTGACGATCAGCCAGGGGTGTTAGAAGCAGGATTAGTTACACAGAAGCAACCCATGGAGGAAGCACAGGCTCTGACAGAGACACACACACTGTCTTATCTATGTTTTTGTTCTGGTTTCTGTACATCTCAGCAAGCCTATGAGTGAAGCAGACATCAACATAGTTTCCTTTTCACAGCCTATAGTGCAATTTTTCTCACTAAAATATTCCAATTAGGCTCCAACTAGCACATCTAGTAAGAGTTGTTTAGGCCATGCAGGTCCTCAAGGAAATAAAATACTAAAAGGAATTAGTTTCCTTTTGTGAAGTGACTTGTTGCAAACTGGTGTTCTGATTGTCTTCCATAGAACTGGTCAGTCCGGTGGGCTGAAGTTTTATCTATGTTCGTATCTGGTTTTATGACTGTCGCCACTGGTTACTCAGCCTCTCCTTTTTGTCCCTCTTGATTTTACATGTACTTCCTCCATATTTATTTATCTATTTTTAATTCAGAGTATAGATCAGATATTTGTTTTCCCCCCTGTGTTCTTCTGCTTCCACTGTTGTCTATTTTTCCTTTATTTATCAGATGTTCACTGTGGCTTCTTCATTCCCTCTCCACTTTTGCACGACATTATTATTTTTTAGCTACTGTCATCTCCCTCTCTTACTGAGTATTACACCTTTGTTTTTCCTACGTTACTTTTAAATGCTTGTGAAAGATGAGAGTTAAGGGGGGAAACGAATTAAAAGAAAGAAGGGAATGAAATAAAGATGGAAGGAAGGGAATTCTTCTTTCTTAGAGTAACGAAGTGCTGTCTGTAGAAATAGGAGGCACTGCAAGATACTCTGCACTCTTCTTATTTAGGTTTCTTTCCATTGTTTTGACTTGCTCCATTATGCTTCTTTCTTTGAAATTTCTACTGGTTCAGTGTTGCAACAATAATTTTTATTGACCTCTCACAAGAGTGTCGAACTGTAGCCACTACCTAACCGTTACTGACAGTGAGAATGAATATTGTGCAATGGGATTACTCCTTTCTAACCCTTAGAATGTTGTGTCTGGTCTTTTGTCTGCCCACCATTATTGCAGATGGCTTTTATTTATTAAATAAGCAATATGGAGTTATCTTTGTTCATATTGTCTGGACTTACTGCTGTTTATGATAACCATCTGGAGGCCGGGGTGCCTTACAAAACAACAGGCCAGTTAACCATCACTCTGATGACCATACAGGCTACATCTTGAATTCAGGCTCTACCAAGTTTTCCATGACAAACTTTGTGCTGACAGCAGGAAATGTGAATGACTGTTACACTAAAAAAGTAAAAGTTGCCAATTATTTTGCTTTTTCAAAGAAAGAGTCAAGCTCTCAGGCAATCTGGTTGGGCAGAATGCCATTAACAGTTGGAAGAATAACGGTTCAAAAATTGATTTATCTTTTTATAAATAATGGCTACATCCCCAAATGGATTTATAAATTAATTGCTGTCTTATTGGAATAAAAGCCTTCTTCTGTGGACATGATTGGTATCATCTGTCTAAGTCCTTGTTTTAGACACCACCCCCCCTCTGCCTTGGTTAGTATATCACAGCTGGAGCTTTAATTTACTGATTATATTAACACTGATTAATAACTAACAATAGCTTCTTGCCATGTATCAACAGTCAACCATTACTGAATGGAACTGGGATTGGTCAAACTTGCTGCCAAGTTATTTGGGACTGAATCAGATGACCTTCAGGGTGCTGCTGGCACACAGGTAATGGAATTTTGGCAAACAACTGCATATCTTCGTGGTCTTTTGCACTCTGTAATAGTCAATGCATGAATAAATTTATGATGTAAATTATACATTTGTATTTAAATACACAGTGTTTAAGTGGAGATACTATTTGATCCATGCAAAGGTGGGTTTTAATACCTGTTTTGAGGAACCTAATATGTTCTGTCTGTCAGACCTGATTATATGTTGATATTACCCTTAAATAGTGTTTTAAAAATAAAATAGTAACTTTTGCAAACTTAAGCTGCTCAGAGAGATTCCAGCTGTGTGATACAGAACTTAGGGGATGTTGGCTTAAGTTGCAATGAATCTTAAGCTCTGTGGAGGGCATAACAAGTGTAGCTAGAAAGAAAAAGTGCTTCCTTAGTAGTTTTTAAGTAATGGAACTGATTTTAATATTTTAACACTTTTTTACTTGTAAAATTCAACTTCTTAATTGATAGTCTGATACATGAAATTAGTGATGACACCTGTTAAATTCAGAAATAACAATTTGTAA
This sequence comes from Tricholaema leucomelas, assembly GCA_013400475.1. Taxonomy (NCBI): domain Eukaryota; kingdom Metazoa; phylum Chordata; class Aves; order Piciformes; family Lybiidae; genus Tricholaema lacrymosa; species Tricholaema leucomelas. The sequence continues at coordinate 67,585 of WAAF01014730.1, read as the reverse complement.
GATTCAGAAGGGTTGTAGGTGGAAAAAAGTGGGTATTTTTATAAAATATTTGCCACTTAAATCCTTGTGGAAACTGGAAAAATTACATGTTCTAAAGACAGAAGATTAACGTTCCCTTCTTAATTCTGAATCCTTCTGATGATCTCTAAGATGGTTGCGTCATTCATCTTTTAAACTCAGCTGTTTGGCTGTTTAGGAAACAGAGTGACAGTTTCAAAAGTGTGTGAATCTGCACATCAGAAGAAGAAAAAAAAAAAAGGTTTTCTGTTTTTTATGCCATTTTTCTTGATTTACTGCTGGTAGTTACGCCGAAACATTTATTTCTTCCTTCATTTCACATAGGAAATATTTGTACAGTCTATATCTAGTCTTCTTTCAGATTTTTGCTGTGGTTAATTCTTTCCTCACCCAAACTGCTATTTTCCAAAATCTCATGCGATTGCACACACACATACACAAAGCTGGTAAAAAAAAATCTGCCATTCATTTCTCCTCCTGATGGTGGCTGTTAATATGGGACTTAATGGACTTTTTGGTCTGTAGCAGTAGTGTCAATTTTTGTGTTAAATGGCAGAGACAATTCAGTACTAATTCTTTTTTTTTCCCCGCTTTGATAGTTCTCCTGCTGATTGCTAGCACTTGTCCTTCATTAAAAATGAAGTAGTTTGCCCTTCTAAAAGAGTTTCTAATAGAACGTCTTAGACTCAAGCTGGTTCTTGAACTTCCCTTCATGTTGATGTCATCAATATGAGCCAAAGGGAGCAGAGAGGACTGCTGTGATTTGCAGAGGGAACATTTCTGTGGACATTTAATCTTCTCTGATATCTTGAAACATTTCATTTTTCTTTTGATCTCTTCTAAAGGGTTTAGGAAAAAAAGTCATGTATATGCCTTCTCTGTCCTTCCCAGTATTTCACACCTTTGTCATATCATCTGTTGTTGCTTTTTTTTCCTCTTTATTTAGTTATTATTATTAGTAAGTGCCCTGGTTGTTGTCATCTTTCCTAATTTGAAAATGTCTCCATTCGTTGCCCTTATACATGATATAGAAACTGTCATCTAGAAGTGACATTATGCAAGCCGTTAGTGATTAGCTCAAGGATATGTTGTTTCAACTACTGTTGCAGGGGGGTATTCTGCCACCTATGCCAGTTGTGGCGGAGGGGAGAAATTAATTCGTGCAAGATGATATTCTATAAAAAATAGATATATTTATTAACTTCAATATTCTGAACTCTCACCACCCCCAACCACTGTATTTTAATATTAAAAGGATCTACACGGTTATGAAAGACATTCTAGGATTAATATCAAACCATAACTTATTAATAACTAGCAAACAATTCAAACTATAAACAGAGAGAGAGAGGAGTTTCCCTGTGGCAAATACTGCTTGGAGGTCAATATGCTGCGTGCCCAGTAGGTGGGCTGAAGCTCTTTCTGCTCTATGGCAGGAGGCAATAGAAATTACAGAGGCATTAAAGCATTTACTTACAAATTATTGTTAATTATCAATCACCCTCTGGGGCTATGTCACAGCCTATGCAAGTCCAAACTTCAGGGGCTCTGCCTATGGGCTTTGAGGCTGGAATTCTCCCAGCTTCAGGGGAAAGGAGAATCTTCCTGGCTTCTGGGGAAAGGACAGTCTCTGACCTTGTGCTGCTGGCTTCTTCTGGATGCTCTGTCCAGGGATTCTTTAGGCAGGACCTTTGGGTGCAGAGCCAGGATTTTGTGCAATCTCAGCACGGTCTCACACTGGTCATGCAGAGGCTGATCGCGTGCAGCCAATGGGGTCTGCTCCTGGTAATTCAGCGGCAGTGGTGTGCGCCAGGCAATAAGGCAGCGGGGGTGCAATAGGGTGCACAGCTGCTCGGGAGACTGAGCTCCCTAGATAAAAGCAGATGCACTGTGGGCAAACTGGCAGACAGGCAGGCATAAGCAAAAAGCAGTGCTGGTGAGTCTAAGCGAGCTAATGAGATCGAACGAGCACTTTGTTTACCTGTGTGCCTCTATTTATCAAATGTGGACTGAGATTAATGGCCCCTTGGATACCACAATGACCAATCAGCTTTTGGCAGTCAGCCAAACATACCATAATAGGCAAAAGCCACATCCCAAATATGGGGATAGCATGGGCCTAGCACCTGGTAAGCATGAGCTGGATGCATGGGCTTACACAAACACATTACACAACCATGTTATACAACCTGGATCCTGGGCAGGCCAGACTTTATGGCACCAGACCTATTGTGCCCCTTTTGTCTGTTAATGTGTTTACCTCTGGTGCGGGCAGAAAAACATGTCCAGGCAAGGCAAGGCATGTGTAACCCTATTTGGGCCTATGGGCCCTCCACTACAACTACTCTTTGTTTTGTACACCAGCAGCAGATCACTTAAACCTGTTGCGATCATTAAGTAGAACTGCGGCTCCAATATCAGCCATAGTGACCATCATCTGTAACACAGCTTGTCTCAACGTGACTTCATTGTTAGCATGTCTGCTCGTGTTTTCCAAATGGCTAGGCCAGTTCTGGTTGACCTTATAGCTAATCAAGATTTGCAGTGATTCAGCTGAGCCCTGTCTTTACATGATTCTTCCTAAAGTATCTTAAATAAATAGGTGATTCTTCCTAAATCTCAGCCTTGTGCTCAGAAGTAAAGGTCTGAGCTGAACAGGTGTGTGTTTGTTTTAACCTCCTGTTTATGATGGACTCATTCTGTTTTTTACTAAGTGCCTTCTCAATCAAGTTAAACAGAAGTAAGGACAATAGTCTTTAGAGTCAGAACCATGCCTTTGTGAGGTGGAGTGACATAATGCTTTAATTACTTCCTTGTTTAAAACATGCTCAATATTTCCCTTATCATTTACTTCTGTGCAGGCAAATATATTTTCACTTCTTTGCAGTGAATTTTGGGGCTATTTCCTCTGGTTTTGATATTTAAAGAGAAATAATGTCTGTTGCACATGAACTAAAATAAGTAAGCTCTGCTGTATTTTCAGGGGGGAGGGGGAAAGGTAAAAGTGCTTAGGGAACTCATTTACAGGGGAAATGCTCCCCTAACCTAGTTAATGACTGAGTTAGGTGGGAGGGGGTTATGGGAGCATTGTCCCAGAGCCAGCAAGTGGTAGGCAAATTAATTGGTTGGTGGTTAGGGGAAAGTAAAAAGCTTTTAGGACTGGTTAAAAAGGGAATGAATTGTTGTGCACTACTCATTGGCTCCACATGAGTGTATGAATCTAATCCATACATTCCTGTCAGCCTTAAAGTAGCTGGAAGATGTGGATGGTTAATGATATTGTTTGAAAGCTATAAAATATAGAATGCTATGAGGAAAAGCCAATTAAAGCTGAGAAGTACTGTTGAGCATAATGTTGAGCACAAAACTCAGCACTCATCTCTGTTTACAGCTGATACCTCCAGAAACTGTAAAGATGTTCTCCTTACAGGAAGAAAAGGCATAGATGGATTCCTTTCCTTTCTGGTTTTACTTCTAAATCCTCTTTTCTTTTCTTATTTTTTTTTTTTTCATTTTGAGCTGAAAAAAAAGGGGGGGGGGGGGGGGAATGAAGACATACTTTTCAATGGTGCTTGAAGTAATATGTTTTAATAATAAGCCTGTAAAAATTCGTCTGATTTATAGTACTTGATTTACTCAAGTTTTAGGAAACACCCTGCAAATTCACACAGATACACACTGCTTTTTTGAATAGAATAGAATAGAAGCTTATTGTCCCAGCCTGGTGATGTATCAGAATAGAATAGAATAGAATAGAATAGAATAGAATAGAATAGAATAGAATAGAATAGAATAGA
>WAAF01014730.1:35078-56488 GCA_013400475.1 Tricholaema leucomelas | reverse complement strand
CCCCTCCCCTCTCCCCTCTCCCCTCTCCTCTCCCCTCTCCTCTCTCCTCTTTCCTCTCTCCTCTCTCCTCCTCAAATATTTGTTTGTTTTCCAAGAAATACAATTCAGTTTAGGAAACAAAATAAGAACATGGTAACTGTTTTCATCTTTTTTTGCTCATTCCACTCCAAGAAGTTCATTGAAATGGGCATTCAGCTTTGTTTGAAAGGGAAAGTGCAAGAAGTTTTACTGTTGTACATTTTTAAACACATCAGACATGCACAAAGCTTTAACAGGGTGGGGAAAAAAGGAAAGACAGACATTTTCTGCATCTAAGTGATTGGCTATTTTCTTTTCCTCTGGTACAAAAAAAAATAAATCACCTGGAACAAAGATTCAGTTATGGTAGTGCTGCAGTGTGGACAGAAAGTCATAAAATGTTTGAAGTTAAATGATTTATAAGGTTTTATTATTTAATCAGTCTGCACTGATTTTTTTTTTTAAACTGCACTGATAGGAGGAAAAGAAAAATCACAATAAGAAGCCAAAGAATGAAATCTCCATACAATTTTCCCACATCATTCTTCTTTAAACTCTACAGATCCCCTAGAATGAAGAAGAGTCTAGTCAGAGGTCTTATGCCTCCCCATTAATTTTTCCCCCAGATTATCCTTAAATTGATATACTCCCTGTAGATAAAAATTAATTTTACTCCATCAAAGAGCAATGAATATGGATTTGCTTGGATTTTTGTATTTGCTAACTCCTTGGTCTCTCTAATTCTCATAATTTCCCCCCCCCTCCAGTGTGGGTGCTCAAGATAATAAAAATTCTTTAAAATCTGAGGCAGCTGAGGGCAGTTTCCCACCTTCACCTGGCATGAGGAATTTGTTCATAGAAGTAGCCTGGTCTCCTGTTTCCCTCTTTGGCACATCTGTCTTAGTTTTCAACTTCATAGCCAGAAATTAATTTTAATTTGCAACCCATATTCTCCACTTTTTTTTTTTTTCTTTTTTTTTTTGGTGCCTGAATTGCCAGTTGTGGAGTAATTTTCACGTTGCTCAGTTTAAATCAGTGGAACTGTATGCAAGTGTGATGTCTGCTGGCTCAGCATCGCTGCTGTGCACGGAAGGCAAGGAGGCAATGGTGCTGCGTTTATTGAAGTAATAAGGTATTATAATAGTGGCATATCAAAAGTGATATCTGCTTTGCCTTTACAAGGCTCTGTAAGCAGATATTTGAATATACCTGTCTTCAAGATGTATCTGTAACAGATTTTATCTGATTACTCAGTGTTAGTGCTCCTGCCTGTTATGGGAGGGCTTGTTAAAGTATACACAGCTGTCATGTCATGTCACCCATCTTAGGAAGAACTGTTGTAATTTCATTTTAATGGCAGTATATTTTAAGACACGTTTTACTATTGGGATCAGGGAGAACTGTATTTCATTTCAAGTTTGACCATAGATTATTGCCTTTGTTTTTGTCCATTAACTTTCTGTTGTTGCTTTAACTGGGTAAACACCCCCACAAGAAAAAAAAAGGGGGGCGGGGGGGAATCACCCTCTAGGATAATACAGGAATGATCCCTTTAACTGCACTAATAAAGACTGTGGCAGCTGAATTTAAATACAACCAAACTCTTCCCACTAAAGTGTTAATGAAATTAACAATAAAAAAAAAAAAAAAAGAAGTATAATGATTTCTCTTGGGATAATTACATGGGTAATTTAACAGCACATTGGATAAAAACTGAAAGCATTTATGTGATATATAGTTAAACCTCTGTAAATGGTATATAGAAAAATCAAAGGGCTTCATATTGTCTTTCAAGTACAAAAGAAATCTTTAAAGCAGTAGCTCCTCTTAAAAAAGTACATTTGTCTTTCATTTCTCTTGTATTTTCAACATTGCCCTTATTTATTGTTTCATATGAAGGTACTGTCACATCATGCTATAGAAATAACATTTAATACACTTAGCAGCCTCAAATTGAATGGCTTTTCTTACTGGGAAAAAATATGGATGTTGCATCAGAAGTTTTTTCTATGTGTTGTTTTCAGAATTTTGGCAATAAAATGAAAAATGTTTGAATAGTAAATAAATTAACTTGGAGGGAAGAAAAAAAACCAAAAAAGAAAAAAGATGTGTCAGTGACCTTGCAGGCATTTCTTTTTCAAAGTAAAAGCCTGGGTTTTAAATGTGAATAGAACAGAATAGAATAGAATAGAATAGAATAGAATAGAATAGAATAGAATAGAATAGAATCATAGAATCAACCAGGTTGGAAGAGACCTCCAAGATCATCCAGTCCAACCTAGCACTCACCCCTATCCAGTCAACTAGAACATAGCACTAAGTGCCTCATCCAGGCTTTTCTTCAACACCCCCAGGGACAGCGACTCCACCCCCTCCCTGGGCAGCCCATTCCAATGCCAATCACTCTCTCTGCCAACAACTTCCTCCTAACATCCAGCCTAGACCTCCCCCAGCACAACTTGAGACTGTGTCCCCTTGTTCTGTTGCTGGTTGTCTGGGAGAAGAGACCAACCCCCACCTGGCTACAACCTCCCTTCAGGTAGTTGTAGACAGCAATGAGGTCTGCCCTGAGCCTCCTCTTCTCCAGGCTAAACAACCCCAGTTCCCTCAACCTCTCCTCATAGGGTTTGTGTTCCAGGCCCCTCACCAGCCTTGTTGCCCTTCTCTGGACACCTTCCAGTACCTCAACATCTCTCTTGAATTGAGGAGCCCAGAACTGGACACAGGACTCAAGGTGTGGCCTGACCAGTGTTGAGTACAGGGGCAGAATAACCTCCCTCCTCCTACTGGCCACACTGTTCCTGGTACATGCCAGGATGCCACTGGCCCTCTTGGCCACCTGGGCACACTGCTGGCTCATCTCCATCCTACTCTCCACCAGTACCCCCAGGTCCCTTTCTTGCTGGCTGCTCTCCAGCCACTCTGTCCCCAGCCTGTAGTGCTGATTGCCCTTGCATTCTCATAGTAATACAGTACTGTAGATACAGTATTGTAGAGCATTTGCACAGTGGCCATGCCATGTACAGAAATCAGTCTAATCTGGTAGATGTTCTTTCATTTCCCCCTCTCTTCACAATGTCTTTTTGAGAAGAGAAGTTCATCTCCAGGTTGTCTCTGCTGCACTGAAGCAACTGCAGTTTGCAGAGGGAAAGGTAATTCTTCAGTAGGCCAGACACAGATTATTCATTAGGACATCAGCAACTTCACTGAGACACTGGAACAGGTTACCCAGTAAGGTGGTGGAAGTCCCATCCCTGGAAGTTTTTATGGCCAGGCTGGATGGCGCTCTGAAGAACCTGATCTAGTGTGAGGCATCCCTGCCCTTGCCCAGAGGCCTGAAACTGCATGATCTTTGATGTCCCTTCCAACCCTGTGAACCTAAATGCCAGAAGGCTTCCGTGGTGATCACACATCTGACAAGCACATACTCTGTTAATTAGCTAAAGTATGGCTTGCTGCAAGTGTAATTTTTCTGATGAGACCTCCCCTGCAGTCCTGGGGCCAGGTCTGGAGTCCTCAGACAGCACAACTAGAGGAAGCTACAGCAATAATGGGAGGGCTGGAAGCCCTCTTCTGTGAGGCCAGGCTGGGAGAGTTGGAGTTGTTCAGCCTGGAGAAGAGAAGGCTCCAGGGAGACCTGTTGGCCTTTCAATGCTGAAAGAGACTGAGAAGAAAGCTGGAAGCAGACTTCTGAGCTGCGCCTGTTGTAACAGGACAAGGGATGCTAGGTTTAAGCTGGAAGAGGGCCATTCAGACTGGAGAGAAGGAAGACAATTTTTATATTGAGGATGATGAGACCTTGTCCTAGGCTGCCCAGATAGGTGGTAGACATCCCATCACTGAAACCACTCTAGGTCAGGCTGTTTGGGGTTCTGAGCAACCTGCTGCAGTTGCAGACATCTGTGTTGACTGCAGGGGGTTGGACTAGATGGGCTTTAAAGGTCCCTTCCCACCCAAACCATTCCATCGTTCTACTGATTATAGCCACAAGCTGAAAAGTGTTTGCCAAATCTCTCCTTCCACAGCCTGTTTCTCTGGTCTCAGAGAAACGAGCAGAAGCTCCTCATTCAGAATAAATCATAACATATGACTCATGCTGATTTCTTTTAGCTCCAGCCCCAACTCCACTTGCCATTAGCTGAAGCATGAACCTAAATTAAGCAAGATGAGTGAAAGACACTTCATATGCCTGTCAAATATAAATAGCCAGTGCCAGCAGCAAGTGTCTCTCCTCTTTCTAATAACATCCTAAAAAATTCCATGTGTGCCTTGAAGATTAGCAATAACAGAATGGCATTTTGTGGGAATCCAAATGTGAGACCTCTCCAGAAAAAGGAGTAATTACAATTGCTATCAGACACTGAAAAAATTAAACACAGGTCAAAAATGAATGTTTTTGACTTGCAGAGAGCATTTCTATTCACTCTTGCCAATACCTGCAAACAGCCCAGCAGTGTCTCAAGCAGTGAATACAGGTGTCAGATACAGCAGCAGTTCTCTGGGCATCTCTCCTCTGTCTGTCATGAAGGGATTATTGACCTCTCTTTAGCCAAACCTCAAGCAACCCAAAATTGTCATAGCTTAAAGTGATCTATGACACTCAGCTATTTTGAACTTAGGCACACAGACTGTTCTCCAACTGCATGCCTGAAACAGAATGGTTTGATTTTAACCAGTCTGAGTTAACAAGCTTCAGGCTATAACTTTCTGAGCAAGAAAGCCTCAGTGATCATCAGCTGGCAAAAAAGTGTGGCTCTTCTCTGTCACCTTTCCAGCAGGAAAAGCTCTGGGCCCAGAAAAAAAAGATATTTTTTTTTTGGTGTGGCTTTCCATGTTTTCGTGGTGCCTTTGATATTGGCTAGCATTTCTGGTACAAAATTAACTGATTCTGAGATCTTAAGAGCCTGCTTTATTTTAAAGCAATAGAAAGGAGTTGCTGTAACACTTCTAGAAGTATTAATGCTGTCAATTTACTGTTTGCTTTATTGATCAGTGAAGATTGAATTTCCTTTGCAGAAGCTATGCTGCTCATACTCTTTTAATTCTTCCATCAATTTAATTGGTTTTGCAAGTGATTTTCCAGACCTGTTTTCTAAAAAGAAAACAAACAAACCCTTCTTATTTCAAAAGAAATCGATCTTATTACTCTGTGTACCTCTAGGAAGTATTTTGTTCTTAGAGTTCCCAGCAAGTCACATGTGTTCACTCTGGCCTTGATAAATTGCTGTGTTTCTAGGGTCTCCCTTTAAGGCCTTCTGACCTTCAGTGTTTTGATGGCATCCAGCAGATATCATCTACGAATATTAAGAGTGAGTGGTGCTTTTCCTTCCTGCAGAATATAGCGTTGCATTGTAGTACAGTCCCCATTGCTTAGTTCTCAGCTGTTTTAATTTGCATTTCACCTTCTTGTTAGTAATTTAAAACACTCATTTTCACCTCTTCCTTTTTTTTTTTTTCCCCCTCATTGTGCAACCAATACTTCCACAAGAACAATCCTTGGAAGTACTGAAATTCTGTTTCCAAAGATTGCATTTACAAAATTGTATTTCCAGTTGTATTTTTTTCCAAAATTATATTTCCAGTTATACTTACCTTTAAAAAATACATTTCCAAATGCATTTATGACTGTAATATTGGACTGTTTTATAGGAAAACACTTAAAATAATTCCTATTGACTTTGTCTTTTTGCTGTGGTTCATTTGGGTGCTCCATATCTGTTTGGTAAATCTGGAATTGATGTGGTGGCTCTAGAAACATACATGAGTTCTGGAGGTCTGTGCAATACACAGAACGGTATTCCATTCATGAGCTCTGCTGGATTTTTCTCTCTCTATGTTAATTGTTCAAAACAGTCATAGAATCACAAAATCAACCAGGTTGGAAGAGACCTCCAAGATCATCCAGTCCAACCTAGCACCCAGCCCTATCCAGTCAACTAGGCCATGGCACTAAGTGCCTCATCCAGGCTTTTCTTGAACACCTCCAGGGACGGTGACTCCACCACCTCCCTGGGCAGCCCATTCCAATGCCAATCACTCTCTCTGGCAAGAACTTCCTCCTAACATCCAGCCTAGACCTCCCCCAGCACAACTTGAGGCTGTGTCCCCTTGTCCTGTTGCTGGTTGCCTGGGAGAAGAGACCAACCCCCATCTGGCTACAACCTCCCTTCACGTAGTTGTAGACATCAGTGAGGACCCCCTGAGCCTCCTCTTCTCCAGGCTAAACACCCCCAGCTCCCTCAGCCTCTCTTCCTAGGGATTATGTTCCAGGCCTCTCACCACCTTCATTGACCAATGAGTCTATTTGATCCATCTCCTAAAAGAAGGAACCATTCTGTTACAATTCTGTGGTGTCTGATACAGGGCAAAGGGCTGAGGTGGAGTCTGTCTCTGCTTTCCTCTTTGAGTATTTCAACATGTTGCTTGCCTATGGAGTCGTTGCTTTGCTTTTCAGCTCTATTTTCATATTGCTCCTGAATTTTATGCTACTAACTCTACATCTCCTGCCAATCCTAAATGTATTTTTCTTATTTTCATGTCAAGAGTCTCATTTAGAGTAATTAGGAAAGAACTCCTTCTTTTTGTGATGGTCTTCTCATGACATTTTCTTCTGTGTTTTCTTAACTTTGTCAAATTTAGTTTTCTCGCTTTAACTTATCTTCACTGTCACATGCAGAATTTTCCTATATGGGGATTAATGGGTGATTAATCTTTTTATTCCATACTAAAACATAATCCTGAAACAGCTTATTCATATCCTCAATCTAATGAGTTGTGTCTGAGAATTCAGTACAGTAACTTGAATTCAAACTAGATTGTGTGCTTGCAGGTTGGGACTTGAGATGGAGACTAGTTGGAATTTGCAGTTTCTTTGCCCACCTTTACTAGTCTTCTGCAAACAACTGTTTGCTTGCACGTGGTCTGTATCCATATAAGTACACTGAAAATAGAAGCTATAGAAATTTGTGGTGAAAGCTGAGTGGTATCTTTGATGGGGTCCAGTAGGTATTCTGAGGGTGCAGCACTCTTTTGTTCTGCAAAACAAGGCAATAGCGAGTGATACCATTAGACTGTCCATGAAATCCAGTCGGTCCCAAGAGCAGCCCTGATAGCTGAACAAACACGTCCATAAACGTTACTAGCTTCAGAACACCAAAATGCTTAAGTGAAGCAGCAAAGTAGAATTTAAAGAAGTGATGCTTTATATCTCAAGCAGTATGATTTGAACTGTTTTATTTTAATCTGAGGCTTGTGGTTGTAGGTCTTTTTGTTTGTTTGTTTGTTTTAAAGAAAAGCATTCAGTCATATAAATGTTATCATCTAGTTATTGTATTCTTTTGGAATGCTAATGGTTAGAACAAGTGAAAAATGGGGTTTAAAACAGCACGCTAGTTCCGCCCGCTGGGCTAAGAATTAGCAAAGTCATGGATTCACACAGTTGATGTCAAATATTCCTGTGGCTGATGTAATAAAGAAATTCGAATGACTTTTCCTGTTGTACTGAACTCTTCCTATTGGAAGAGGGATGAAGAAAAGAAGGTAATTTTTCTGTTGCTCAAAATACTTTCCTCATCGTTTACTGAAATGATAAATAAGAAGGCTGAAAGATGTAGAGCTTTGGTATAACTGAATTAATTTAAAGAGAGCTGGGGTGTTGCAGGGGGTGCACACCCTGTGAACCAAGTGGATTTTTTTCCCTTTAATGACATTTTCTCAGCATCCAATACTAACATAAAAATACAGCTTTTATATCTTCTGAAACAGACCTGTCAGGTTCTCAGTAGCATCTTATAATCTTGAGAAGTAAAGGTACGCTTTAACCCTCCTCCTGTTAAGCATCTACGTCGAGGTCTCTGCATGCTTATTTTCCCCCATAGTTTTAAATGCGTGGGAGAATTTGATCAGTGTCCTTTTTATATTCAAAACAAGCCAGCTTCTGTCTCAAAAGTGTCTTATTGTCATGATGTCACCGCATCTCAAGATTTGTGACCTTTTGCTCCATATGGATTCATGGTAGACCTCGTTGTGTTTTCGCAGGCTAGATCGCTTTTGTCCCCCCGCTAGGGGGTATCAAAGCCTTTTGGACTCCAATTCCACATATTTATTTGCAAATAAGTAAATAGGTGGAATAAAAATAATCTACTAGAAGTACCCAACAGCACCCAACAAAGAAGCAAACCTGAAGTTTATATATAATAAGGACCGCCAGATGTCGCAAAGGCATCATTGATGAAGTGTTTTTTCATCCAAAATGTGGCACTTATATGAGGAATGGTAGTATTGTGTGTGAGAGTTGCAGAGGCCATAACAGGTCAGTGAAATGTCTTTCAAACATTTGATTTTTACATTTGAGAATAGGCCAAGATGAAAAGATAACCACATATCTGACATTGACGTTACTACCATTTAGACAACCGATACAATTGCCTTAGTCAGTGGGATCAATCAGACCTTTATTACTTTGAAAACCACATAAAAGATTTAGGTTTGTTTTTGGGTTTTGTTGGGGTTTTTTTTTATTTTGTGGGGGTTTTTTTGTGATTTTTTTTTTGGTGTTATAAAAATGGAAGTTTTGAATATCATCAGATGGCAAACTTCTAAATGTAAAATCATTACAATACGCATACAGCTTTTTTCTCCCCCCCCCTCCCCTTCTTTTAAAACTCCACCATTACCCCCTCAAACGAAAAAACAAAACAAAACAAAAACAAACAAAAAAAAAACCCCACAACCAAAATTAAGAAGATAGTGAGCAATCTTGGAAGAATTAGATCTGAGCTGAGCAGTATGCATAAATTGGCAGTTTAACAAGTAGAACTTGGAAATAAGTATTTGATGATTGATTTTTTTATTGAGAAAGAATGAGAATGATAGTGGATAAAGTGATTTTCCTTATTGAGAGAAAATATAGTGTTTTTCAACATGTCTTCAGTGTGAATGGAAGCCCTGTCAAAAAAACTGAGCAACACATAATATCTTTTAAAAGGTAAATTAACATAAGTATATCACTTAGTTTATGGATCAAATTTTACACTTGTCAGTTTTATTCATAATGTCATAAAGTTTATATAGTAAAGATAGTGTTATTACCTTTGTTATGTCCTGGAAAAGCCTAATATTAGCTGAGTTCATTGTGGAATTTAAAGCGTATTCCCGCTAAAGAAATGCAAGTGCAGAAAATTAAGTCCAAAATATGTATTCATGTGCAGATCTTAGTCAAATCCCTAGTAATTTTAAGTACTTGAAATACATTATTCAACAAGTAACCTGCTGTACGCTTGCGTTTAATGGGCTCTGCCTGAGTATACAGAAGCTGTCAAGATAAAATATGGAACATGCATCATTCTAATTCAATTATGATTATTCTTAAAAAATAAAATAAATGTGTGTCTGTGCCTGTTTGCATTGCAGGTGGAAATGTGCAATCTCTGTTGCTAGGGTCGAGCTGGAATCTGTTTCAGGCTGATTTCTCTGTTGGACACATGTATATAAAAATGTATAGTGTTCAAGCACTGAAGACATTCAGAACCTTAATTTATACTGAATTTGTTTATACTTAAGATACGTTTCCCATGCTATAGATTAAAAAAAAAACAAACAAAACCAACCAACCCACAAGTTGTATAGTTATGACTGAAAATATTTGCTTAATTGTTATTAAAGAAGTTAAGTGGGCCCTGGACTTTCCCCCCAGTGAAAATGCTTGCCGCGAATTGATATGTCGGCGGCAAGCACGTCGTTATGTCTGATTATGATTTCAGTGACATTTTTGTTTTATAATTGTGATGCCAGCAGAGTTCTGAACTTAATAGGGCAGTCCCTAACTTAATAGACATAGTTGTGTAACATTCTGAATTCTTTCACTCTGCCTTTGAAATCTTTGCCTGACAACCGAGGGATTTTCTTGGCCATGGGTTTTTCAGCGGTTGTGGGTTTATGTATGTGTGTGTTTGTGTACTCTGCATATGAGCTACATACATGTGGAATACTTTTTGTTTTGTTCCAAGACTTTATGTATATTTAACCTTTAATTTAACTAGCAGGTTGTAAGATTTCCATAAAAAATAGATGAGCTTTGAACTCACTGAATGTTACTGGTGTAGCACGATCAATCATCTCTAAAGGTTAATGGTGTTAAAAACAATGAGAACATATGTCTTATTTTTAATACTGTTATATTAGTAAAATTATTTAGCATAGATAAGAAATTCGTGTCCTGTTCTTTGTGTGTCAAATCAGGTTTTACAGTTTTTCAGTAGCAGATATTAGATTTTATTATCAAAGTTGGGGGCAGGGGGGAGGGAAGACAAATAAGTAAACTTTTTTGCTGTGAAGAGGATAATTGGTGATAGGGTAGCTATGGCATCTTTTCTAGAGCTGAGCTGATCTGGAATGCATTACAATTTTTTTTGGAAATGCTTTTACTTTTCTCCATCCCTTCCTGCTATCTTTTAATAAAATATGACTTACATAGGTGTTATCCTAATTACATCATACAGCAATTCCTCAATGAAATAAAAAGTCAATACTTGAATGACAGTGTGGCAGAGGCAGGGCGGTGGGGAGGAGGGAGCACAGGATTTCAAATGGTGAAAACCTGCCTTGGTAACAAAGGCTGAATCCATCCCTGTGTTGCATGGCTTCCTGATCATATCTTTAAACCTGATAATAACAAAGAATATTTATTTGTTGCCAAGCTATTGTAGGGTTTATTTCTGAATTCAGATTCCAATTATCAGAGAGATTGCATCCTCTTTATCTCACTGAAGGGTATGCTGCATCATAGGATATTTGGTTATTTGGTACTATAATATTGTTACCTTGCTTGAAACACATGGTCCCTCTTGATATACAAGAAAAAAACTGAATCCATTTCAATAAATTAATAGGGATGAGAATCCCAATCCATCGTTCTTTTCAGAGGTTCACATACATCGTAATGAAATGCATTAGGAGTTTTCTTCACTTGAAATCCAAATGAGACCCATTTTGGCTCACACCCTTGACAGTCTCTTTTATAAGCACTGCTGTCTCCTGTTCATGTGTGGGCTTAGTAAAATGCTTCCTTTGTAAGATGCACAGAGACAATATAATGCCATGAAAGACGAAGGTGTCAAAACACAAAGTTAGAGGCAATCTAATCAATGCCTCCTGATTTAGCCTTTGAAGGCTCTCTTCATTAAAACTCTTTAATTGTGAGGCTTATCTTGAGGTAGAGCTGTTACTTAATATTTTTCAGTGTCATTCTTTGGACAGTCATTTGTACCTTTTAAACGTAATTTCAATTTTCATTGTTTAGTAAATTGGATGCCTTGTTAGCAATAGTGGTGGTATGAATGACTTGCATGCAAGTGATTGAAGGTAATAGTGTATAAATGCTTGGTTCTCTCCCCCTGAACTTCAATGTGGTTTATTTCTATGTATGTCATTATAAAATATATGGGTTTCAGTATGGGTCTTTTTTTATTCTTATGTGTAGGAATGCGGGTTGGCATATTTCAAAGTTATGCCTAGAAAGACTCCTGGCTGAATCTTTCTGGAGTCTTAAAAAAATGTTGAGATCTGGTGCAAAGGTAAATTCTGTGCAAGCAGTGAAAAGTGAGATCCCAGATTCTGTTATTCTGAATAAATTCTGAAAATATATGTGATTTAAAAATAGAAAAAAGAGAAGATGGCACATAGGCCATTGCTTTACAAATCATCACAGAGTTGGTAGTGCTTGTTAGAAAGCAACTGCCTCAAGTTGGCTGAAAACAAAGTGTGTGTCAAAGGACATAATTTGGAAAATACTTTTAAAGAGAATACTTAGTTTCCACCTGAAAAGTGTCAATAAAAAACTCCAAAGCCTGCATTGAAGATTATTATTATTATTATTGTTGTTGATGTTGTTGCTGTTGTTATCACAGAATCATAGAATCAGTCAGGGTTGGAAGGGACCACAAAGATCATCTAGTTCCAACCCCCCTGCCATGGGCATGGACACCCTACCCTAGATCAGGCTGGCCAGAGCCCTATCCAGCCTGGCCTTAAACACCTCCAGGGATGGGGCCTCAACCACCACCACTATTACAATAGTAATTACTCTTACTATTGTTATTTTACTTTATTTCTTCTTATTATTGATATTTTTCTGGGGTTTCTGTGTGTGTGTGAGCTAGGTAACATATTTTGTTTTTAAAGCAGATGCATGTGTACAGAGTTTGTGTGTGTGTGTGTTGAATTGTGCTGCAGCACTGCATGTATATGGATGTAATGCATGTATGTGCTATGTAAGTAAATGGATCTTCATATTTGCAGCATAAAACTTGGAAAGCTGTGCTGGAAAACAAACATTGCATGTTTTTGTAACACATCCTACATCTATTTCATGTCTGAAATACCAAGAAAGCTAAAGCTATCTGGTATTTCCCTTGCAGTAATTACTTAGATAAAACAATTAACACATTAAAAAACAAAACAAAACAAAACAAAACAAAAAACAAATGGGCAAAAAGGTGAAGACTTAGAGAACTGGTTTGCTGAAATCCTTGAAAATGGAAAAAGAATAAAGGCAACTTTGACCTGATTTTTAAATGACTGGTGTGGTGAGTACAGCTGCTCTTGCTTAGTAATTATTTGTGATAGGTTGTTTTTGAGTCCCATATGTATAGGCACTCCAGGCCCAGCTACCTCATTTTCTGGCACACAAACAGATTCTTCCAGGTGCTGAAAATTAAATTTTAATATATTATTTAAATATTAAGAGAATTACAGTTTCAGTAATTTTACTGCTACAGCTGGAGTGCATAGTGTGCCTACAGAGGTTGTTGCATAGTCTACCAGAATGAAAATTCCCATTGGCTTTAAATACTTTCAAGGAAGTAAATATTTGATGTATAGATAAAAATCACATATTTGTTATACAGTGTATTCTAAAAAACACTGTGTGGATCTTGACCTGTGTATAGAGTAAGAAATGTTATGTTGCAATTTATATGAATCCACATTTTAAAATGGCTTAAAGTTTTAGGAGTTAGTAAGATAAAAAACTTATCTACCCCTATACTGAGGGCTCCAGTATGACAACAGCTCCAAAAAGCTGTTAGGCAGATGGCTAACCTAAAACATGTATTTAATTACATTAATGTATTTTATGGATTAAAGTTCAGGCATGTAACTTCAGTGCATTTAATCACACAGAGAAAACGTGTTGCTGAATTTGGGGATCTCAACCCTACTTTGGGGTTTTAGGGAAATATATGGAACTGACACAGGCTCACGACAATTTCTTGCACTAGGAAAATAGGGGAGGTTGTCATGAAAAGGTAGAGTAAGTTTTAGTTCAGTTGTAGGAAGGTGTAATTGCCATACAATGAAATATATATATTTTAATTCAAATAATTTTCTGCAGTGCCTGTCCCTTCAGTTTCCTCATTTCAGCCTATTTTTAACTATTCTTGGAATGAGCAACATCCAAGTTGAAATACGGGTTAAGCAGGCTTGGAACGCACTTCAGAGGGTTTGTTGGGGTTTTTTTCCCCCTGTTCTGAAATATTTTAACTGAATGTAAATGTGTCCTCAAAAAAAGTNTGCTTATTCTGCCCTGATTAGAGGCTCATCTTCTAAGGATAATATCTCCTGTAGTTCTGTGGTCCTCTAATATTGCTACCTGGAATGTTTTTTAATATGAAATCAAAGAATCTATTTATTTATTTATTCATTTCAACTACTCATCAGCAGAAATCAGTGGCTCCTGCACATCAGCCCTGCTCAATATGCTGTGAACTTACCCAATGAACTTTTACTTTTTCACTTTTTAGAATCCCGTTCTGTTTAAAAGGGCTTTAGAGAGGACTGTTCTCAGCAGTCTGCATATGGTGTCTTTTAATTTCTTTCCTAACTCTGTGAATTCTGCAAAGTCATTTAGGTGAAATTAATTCAGTTATGGATTTAAGTTCTCCACTGATCACGCTTTGTAAAGGGAAATTCTTTGCATTTGTTTCGATTATAGTACTGAATATTGATTGGGATTCATTTTAATAGTGAATGGATCTTTTATTCCATTGTAACAAGATCATCACCCCAGCTCTCGTCCGAAGTCTGTCTCACTAAAGCCATTAGTCTTTGGATTAGATCATCCTGCTGAAAATAAGATAAGCTGCATAGTCTTAGTATTATGTTGTGCTTGAGGCAAAAGTTACAGCAACTTTTAAAACACATTCTCGTCTTCACGAAATCATTTTGGAAAGAAGCAAATTGCAGTGCTTTTATCTTTCATCATTTCACGACAAATAATTCACAGTTCCTACTGCAGCGACATCTTCTACTGTTTTTAATAGTCAGGGAATTTCTGTGGCTGGAAAGTTGCAGATGGAACTGATTTTAAACAATACAGCAGTATAAAATTAGAGAAATTAAGCCTAGAAAACAAGATCATCACTGCATGTCTGACAATCTTTTACTGCCTGTAAATCTGAACTTCTCCACCTATCCAGTGTCTTAGATTTTTTTTATTTATTTTTTTTTCCAAAGCAGCCAATCCTACGTTGTGTATAGGCTGGGTTTGGTTTGTCTTATGCTAATGACTTAAATATTTTTGTACCTGATAAATGAAAACAAATATTTTTGCTTTATGAATAGCCTTAATTAAAATATTCACTTTTTTTTTTCTTTTTTTTTTTTTTTTCGTGGGCTATACATTGATTTCAGTGGTGCTGAATCAGTCCCTAATCTTGTCCTACTTGAAATACCTTTCAAGTGCAATGATCTATTGCTGTTAATAGTTAGCATAATGTATTTTTGAACAGTTCTTTTGACTGCCGTAAGGTTTTCTTCCCCTACTGAGAGATTCATTTTCTTGTAAAGGAGGAGGATGTGATTCAGGCTTGCAAAATGCACATAACAGCCCTATATTCATGAGATAAATTACCACTTCATGTCCCTTTCCAGACCCAGTCCCATGTGCTAATAATGTTACTGTTGGATTTTGTACCACGACAAGATGCATTTACCTGATTTCCGAATTAGGGAGTTAAGGACTGTGATGGAATGTTTACAACAAGGCTTGAGGGGCTGTGGGCCATCACCTGGTGGGAGGTGTGCCCTAGTCCCATGGCACACAAATCCACACGTCTCTCTGGTCAACATCAAGGCTGCCTCCAGATGAGTGGAGTCTCTGATCATTGTCCAATCAGATTGCCACGTCCTGCAATTTGATGAGCACTACTAATGAAGCTAAAATAAATTACATTTTCCCTTCCACATTGTTAACTGTTACTCATGTTTACACTGACCAGAAATTAGGTGTCTTACTGGCTCATCTGTGATAAGTAAGGCTTGGAAAGAGAGCCCTCACACTGCATCATGATGTGCGAAACATTTTGGGGTTGGTTGGTTTTTTTTTTTGGTGGAGATTAAGCAGCCTTTATTAAAAAAAAAAAAACAACCAACATATATTTCTATATATGTTGAATTTCTATAATTCAAAGCTATTGACAGTCTGGGTGTTTCTGTGTACAGAAGTAAAAAGTTAAATTGACCACAGTCAAAAGTATAAAGCTATAAATACCTAAAGCAAGCACCACTTTATTAAAATTGAAACAAAGTGATTTATAATTTCATTTATGTCTCTTTTTAAGAAAAAAACAAACAAACAAACAAACAACATCAACCAAAAAAAAAAACAAAAAAACAAAACAAAAAAAAACAAAACCAAAAAACCAAAAAACAAAACCCCAAAGCAGAATAGCTACGTTAGGGATCTGTATTAAGAACTGAAAATGCATTACCTGAAGCAAATCCAGAGCCTAATTTTGTAATCTCACCATTAGAAGACAACAAACTGGTAAAGCGGAATGCTTTGCTGTTTACGTGGACTTTCACCATGCCCCAAGACTTTGTTTTAATGGGAGGCATTCCCAGACTGAAAGTGTGAGTCTAACAAAGACACTGGCACAACTTCAGCAAGGCCATGACTTCCTCTTGGGTGACAAAGTATTTACTATTTTTTAAATTAATTTTCTCCTAACGTTTGGAGTCTTGTAAAAATTTTTTTCTTTGCGACATTTAAAAGCTGTAAAATTCCTTACATGTAAGATAACCACGAGGAGGCAAGAGTCACAGTTCATAAAATATAAGAAATATACATAGATAGATAGATATATAGATAGATATATATATTTGTTTGTTTTGCTTGCTTTTTCTTCCTGGTATAAGAAGTGTAGTATTTTTTGTTTGTTTGTTTGTTTTGTTTGCTTTTTTCTTCCTGGTAAGCAGTGTCCTGAGAGTGTAAATCTGTACATAAAACTCACAGAGTTAATACAGTGAAAGAGGGGTTTTTCTTTGGCATGTTGTGACTCATTCTGTGTGATTATGACCCTGAAACTCCTTAAAACTATCTTCACTTTATGACAACATCAGATATACTGTATATTTCAAGTGAAGTCCTTAAAACATAACCTCATTTCTCAGGGAGTTGTCAAATTTCAACTTCTTAACTGAATTTCCCTGAATGCTGAGATATAAGGGATTGACCCCCTCAAGATGGAACAAGTCTAATTGGAAGTAGCATAAAAGATGATAATATCAATGGATTTCAATGTAGTATAATTATATGTTGAAGCAGAACCCTGAAACTCTATTACTGCGCATTGACAGGCAGTATCTTAAAAGCCAAAGTCAGGAAGCTAATTTCCCAGGAAAATAATAGTAGACAGATTAAAACAAAATATGTATTTTAATTGCAAACTATCACAGCCTAATCATCAGAGCTGCTTTCTTTTTTTTTTTTTTTCCTCTTCTTTTCTAATAAACTGATGGGTTTGTTGTTTGTTTTTGGTTTTTTTTTCCCCATTGTTTCCTTGTATTTCAAATGAGATTTTAGTAAGAGCTAAAATCCTGTCATTCTCAGATTGTAAAGGGCCTACAAAACTTATGTTCAACATCTCTCTCCCTTTTTTCATGCTCAGTAATTAAAAATGGCTGTGGGCATTTTTCATCCTTTGAGATTTACCAACTGCTATAGCATTTGTAGAATGATTTCTNTCAATTAATTGTGAAAAATCCTAAGAACAAAAGTCCTTAATTAAGTCTTTTGTCGTGGATTTTAAAATAAAAATAAAAATAAAAATTAAAAAGAAAGGGGGAGGGGGGGAGAGGGAGTGAGAGAGAGAGAGAGAGAGATTCCTTTTTAGTATTTGTATGTCATCATGCCAGGCCTAGAAAATTAGGCTAATTTATTATTTAAAACACTGGTGGGATTCCTAATTGCATTCATCATTAGATATGACACGTTTAGAACCGAGAACCGTATCCAGTGAGAATTTTCCAGTTTGAATTTTGAAATAAAAATATTTTTCAAGAGATCCCTAGCTATCGCCTGTTGCTATGGCAACAGCCCTATTTGTCTGAGAGCTCTGCCCGCTGCCAATGGGAACGCGAGCAGCGTCAACTAAACATACGAATACATCAAAGACAAATTCATATGCTCAATCTGATCAGCTCAATTAATGTAAGAACAGAAGCTGAAGGGGGTTAAAAGAGGGCATCCATTCAGGATAGATGAAGCCTCTTTTAGCAGAATATATACACCGGCCTTTTGGGGGAGGAATTTAGCACACTGTCAAAAACATTATCAGAAAAGGAAAGTACTAGGCTTCCTACACCTAACAGATATGAAGCTGTCAGACAAAGAATAGCACTATTCATTAAATGACACTTATTTTCTCCCACTTTACAAGAATACAGTGAACAAAACAAGCAGGGGAGCAGCTGAGAGAGACACTTTTTTCTTTTCCTGGTGATGACAGACATGCAGCAATTATGGTGATAACTAAGGAATACTAAACAAGAAGCCAGGCTCCGTTCTGTTTATCACCTAAAATTTTATGTTGCTAAATTTGCATGCGACTCTTGTTTTGTTTTATTATTTATGTCTAGGACAAATTAGATCCTTTTGTTTTTAAGGCGGTGCTTTCGGTTTGGTGAAGAGTGCCGCTAAACTCTTGCCTTCTCTTCGTTTTTCTAGTTAAATGGCCACATCAAGTTGAAGTGCTTTTGAAGTGAGAAAGTTTCAAAGCACAACAAAACTGCTGCTACCCGCGGGGGTGGGGAGGGGGAGCGGAATAAGGTGGGGAAAAAAAAAAAGCCAAAAACAAAACAAAAAATAGAACAAACAAACAAAAAGCGTTAGAGTAACGGCAGGTATCGTGTGCTATTTTTGCTGAACGTAACTTGCAAGGCAGTTGGTACAAGTCTCTGCTAATTCTCAGCTTGACTCGCAGAACCTGGTGGTGCTTCGTCACTTATTTTTAGTGTTGTTATTGACACGGTCCCATAAAGTTTGTAGGTGTTACCTAACTTGGTTTTACATCAGGTGGAAGTGTAGGAGAAGTCCCTCAAGGCTACCAGCTTTTAAGAATCTGATACTTAAGCCATGATGATCTGATTTAAGGCCTATTATCAATAGTCTGCTACTTTTATTTGCATGATCGTGGCCTGATTGATACTGACTTCGTAGCCATGTACTCCATAATATGCTGTCAGGCAATGCTGACAGCTGCAATGAAAGAACAATAAATGTGGGGCAGCAGTAATGTAAAGGTCCAGCCAAGCTGTATGAAAACTGATAGCTGTGATATTGGCTCCTATGTTACCGCATACACCAGCCCCGCTGAGAATTTCTTGGTGAGTGAATTAAAATGGTCTCTTGATAGACGAAGTGTGTGTGTGGGGGGAAGGTCTTCACTTAAAAATCCTGCAGATTGAGGAAAACCTTGCAGCAAAGTCGATGGGTAGGCACAAACTTACCTTCAATACAATTTATTCTCTGGGGGGAAAAAAATGTGTGCACAGGAATTGCAGTAGGTGGTGTGTGTGAGGTGTGGTGCGATGAAATCTAATGCCATAGTTTAAACATCTTGATAGGACATCTTCTTTAGCACTCCAGCTAAGTTTTTGAGCAACCTTTTGATTTTAGTTTCTTTTTTTTCCCCCACCATGTGTTAATTATAGTGCAGTGAGGTATGTGTGCTTTGCAGTGTCATTAAATTAAAGCTCCCTAACCTTACAAACTATTGCTCTTCAGGTGAAGTAGAGAGATTTTTACTAACAGGACATGAAAAGATAAACATGAGCAACCCGTGCTGGGAAGTGTCCTTGAGTACATCCTGGGACTGAAGATACCAGGCTCTGGGTAGCACCCCGCACATGCAGCTGCAGGGGGTGGAGTGCCAGCTGCAAGTGGGCAGAGTTAGCCAGCCCCAGAGGCTGACCCTCAGAATGTTAAGGTAATGTCATCTATCCATGCCATGCCTGTAACCCTGGACCAACTGGAGCTATCCATATGTAACCAACCCTGAACTAAGTTAGTTGTGCAGGACTCTTCTAAGAAAGCATATAACTCACTGTGTCACGGAAATAAAGCAACGAATGACCACCTAACCACATTGGTGAACCAAGAGTCATTTTATCCCAGGTGCAACACCGACAAGGTGCCTTGCACCAGGCCTTGGTTTTGGTTAAGACCTGTGGCCTATTAAGTTCAGCACTTACTTGTTTCACATTGTGATCATGTGTGGATGTATGACTGCTGTTAAATTGAAGAAACCATTAAGGTGAAAATAAGTCAAGCAGTATCTTGGAATATTATGTTCCTGTGCTTTTTCAGTTTTGCACTTTTGGGGTGATGAAGGCTTCAAGGAACTGTAGAGCTAACCACACTATCTAGATGACAGAGACACTGTAAAGCAACATGGAGCTCTGTAATGAAGTGCCTTCTTCACTAGTAGGACACTAGTGGGCTCGTAGTGCAGAGCCCACAAAGCCAGCTTTAAGTTTTCGCACCAGTAACATAAGCTCCGTGATCATGGAGCTCAGTAGCGACTGAGAAATGGGGCACCAGGAATTTAGTCCTCTTGCAACACAGCCACAGTTCGTGGCACATAGAATCTATGCCAAAGTTTGTCAGTTCTAAAGCAGGATAACAATAATTTGATGTGTAATGTTTTCCAGAAGTTACTTGTTGAGTTGAAATCAGAATTGATTTGTGGAGCACTTGTAATATGCATGAAAGATCCAAGTATGACATAAAATGGTACTTGTGGCCTTACTAGATCACCAAAACTTATATATAATGACATTGAGCTCTGTGGTAAAGGGTTGGACTTGATGATCTGTGAGGTCTCTTCCAACCTTGGTGATACTGTGATACTGTGATACTTTCTTTCTCTTCTTACCAAATATGCAAAAAAAAAACCACTCAAGTGTCAAAACTAAAGTATAAATGTTTGCATTTTGTTGATTATTTTATTGTTTAGAGACATACAGAAATACTGAGGACCTCTACCAGGTTCAAGTCCCAGTTTTGTGAGAGATAAAAGCCAGGCACCTTACCTTCAGCATAAGGTCATAAATAGGTACTATGAAAAGAAATGTGTAAGGACAACTTTTTCATAGTACCTATTTGTGACACCTGTCATAAATAGGTACTATGAAAAGAAATGTGTAAGACAACTGCAATTCTTTAGCAACATATTTGGTTATTGTAACATCTTTTTGTGCTATTTTGCCTCAGAAAAGCATTACTTCTGAAGAAATTTAAAGTGTTTATAACTTCCTGACAGATTGGTCCATCTTTGAAAGAAGAGAAAGAAAAAAAAAAAAACAACTTATTTGTGTGCTGTCCTTTAAGTATTTCCAAGTCTTGGTACAACATACTGAATCAATGTTCTTTCTAGTCTTGTGGAGACCGAAGGTCTTGCTTTGTGCTCATGTGCTGTAAACTGGAAGGGGACTTTATGGGGCACTGGTCCACCTACACTAACTCCTTGCCCTTTGGCCATCTTGCACTTAGTATGCACTGTGGATAATGTGCACATTTACTACAGGACAGTTTGTGTGCTTTTACCAACAACTTGAGTCTGTGACACCCTGCTTTAAAAGTGTAGAGGAAGTCAAGAGTTTGTGGCTTCATGGTAGTCCACTGTATGGACATTGTAAAGCATAGGATTTACCGTATAATGATGTATAACGCTTAGGTCCTCCTGCTGATGTTTAAAGGTGACAATATGCAAGAAACCCAAAGGAGGAATTAAAAAGCAGAGTATTTTCAAGACTATGTACACATATGTAATCTGCTGATCAATCAAACCATAAGGCCAATTCCCTCTGTCCTTAATCATGAAATTGGGTCCTTTGTCTAGAGTGTGATTAGTTGAATGAGGAAGGCAAATGAAGTGATTTGACTTAAATGCTGCAATGGTGGTCTTTCTTCTGCGTTTGGATAATCAGTATGCAGCATTCAACTTTCTAAAACAATAAGCTGCTTTTATATTACTGCCATTGGGAAAAGCATATGCTCCTGTCAGCTCTTTCCTTTTCTCTAGGTATGGGCTGGCATGTCTAAACTTGATAAT
>WAAF01014730.1:15034-34211 GCA_013400475.1 Tricholaema leucomelas | reverse complement strand
AGCAGCCTGTGTGCCCTTTTCTGTGCATGCTGAGCTGTTTTAAAGGTTTCCAGCAATAAAACAAATGTATGTTTGGGGTTGCATTAACTCTTTAATTAGTTAGACAAAGGTCTGTGGAAAAAACTTTCTGTGTGCATTTATCCAAAGTCCCACGAAGACACTGCTGAAACCTTTGCTGCTGGCACTTGCTTTTAGAACTCTCTGGGAAGGCCACTTTAAAGCTGGTTGTAGGACGTCTAGCTGAATTGCCAGTATTTGGCTGGATCACCATGGGGACCCAACCATAGCTGTATAGAAGTGTGAAATTACTGTCAAGATAACTGTTATGTCCTTAGGAAGGTGTAATTAAATGTTTTATTCAATGGACGACCCTACTGTTGATCAACATAAGAGCAAAGCAGAAAGGTCTTGAGAAAAAGCCTATCTGCTGTAGCCATAGGAGGCTCAGAGAAGTTTAAAATTAAGTAAGTTGCCTAAAAATTGCCAGCCTTTTCCTTGAGATAAATCCTTCTGTTAGGTCAGGATGGAAGTGGCATGTTCTCTAGGCTGTAGCCAAGCAAGATCTTTGTGATGATTTGGGTGTTCCTTGCCACTTCACACTGTGGAAATCACCCAGACTACACTCAGCCGGCTCTGGAAATTTGAATGAAGCTTATATTTACAGCTTAGCAAAATATACAAGCAGATACTTACAGTATATACAGAAATATACAAGGTGAAAGGTAATACAGAAACACAACAGCCCTCCCAGAAACCTGAGTCCCCAGGAGGGGCTCCCAACCACCCTTTCACCTTCTCCCACCCCTCTCAACCTTACCTCAGTCCCAAGGAAGAATGAAGGTTCAGCCAGGGGGTTAGGAAGCAAAGTGGATTAATCAGAGAGACAGCAGAGAGGCTAGAGAAAGAAAAAAATGCAGCTCAGGCAATGCCTCAGGAAGAAGTGCCTTATCTATGTTTGGATTCTTGCTCTTATACCTCTCAGCAAGCCTGTGAGTGAAGTAGACATCACCCTTGTTTGTCTTTCACAACCTGTAATCTTCTTCTCACCAAAACATTCTAGCTAGCTTCAAACTAGCACAGTTGAGAAGCTACCTCCTACAGGATTTGAATGGAAAGAAAAATACTCTCTTTGTCAGTTGTATGAGAGGCAGATTTATCACTCACAGAAAGATCTGCAACCGTGGAAAGTCCAGCTTACTGATTTCTAACAAATATAATACTCACATTTGCTACTAAAACATTGTGTGTAGTCCCTCCCACTGCAGGAGGTAAGACACTTAACAAACGCTGTTTGACAAAACTCCTACACCTTTGTGCCACTCTCTGGTGATGTGTGGCAAAGGGTTTTCACTTCAGAGTGAGACACCTAAGGCCAAAGTCAGATTGGCCCACAATCTAACTGTGCGTGGGACTGCCTGGATACATGGCCTAAGAGCTGCTTTGTCGAGTCTGAACTTGGCACCAAGCGCTGACAGAATCTCATCCCAATGACTACAGAGGATGCTGTGATAGGTTTTCTAGTTAATTGCGATGTAAGAATTGTGAGGTTCAGGATTGTGACCTAGCTTTTGAGGCTTACTGTAGGCCTGTGCTCATGGCCAGGAGTAATTGACTTTCTTCAGGGAGCCATCTGTGCCTATTCAAGTTCTGCCTTTTCATACATGACATTAATTTTCGGGGGGAAATGTTTGCTGTAATAAAAGACACATTGCAAATGTATTGCTAATATATTGGGAGATAGACTTTAACTGGAAAATATTGTGATTGTTAAACAGAGTCGTGTAAGTTTTGGGTTCTTTGTCAGAAAGTGGGAACACAGATGTCTTGCATTCCTCTAAATGTCACCCCTGGTTGGATACATTCAAAGAATTAGGTACTTCTTCCTACACTGTCACTTTAGCATCTCTCCCAGCACCTGTATTGCAGTAGCTGCGTAGCACCATTCCTCTCTGTGGTTTTTAAATCTCAGAGGAAGCAGACTGTAGTCTCTACAGACATTTCCTGAGTCTCTAGGAGGCCTAGCCAACAACAAAATACTCTCTGCACCTTTCTTGCATCCAAATCCATAAAAGCTCTTTTCTCCTGCTCCATGCCCCATCCCTGGAGCTGTTTAAGGCCAGGCTGGATGAGGCTGTGGCCAGCCTGATCTAGGGTAGGGTGTCCCTGCCCATGGCAGGGGGGTTGGAACTAGATAATCCTTGTGGTCCTTTCCAACCTGACTGATTCTATGATTCTATGATTCTTTAGAAAGAGCAGAAAACTCACATTCTATCAGTGCCACCAGTTAGTATTCTCTAGACTGCAATCCAAATGTGAAAACATACTTGCCCACAAAGAACTTCCAGTGTAAACAAAGCATGCCTTATAAATTAATCTACAATAAAGGCAGCAATTTGTCTTTCCTAGCACATGTTAGCTCAGGATCCTGTGGACTTTCCAGCTGGAGATATTTAATCACTCAACACCTGTCATCCAGACTTTTCATGCTGCTCCACACAATGCAACAGCCTGTCTGAAGGGAGGTGTAGGAGCTGAATATCCTCTTCCATAATGCTGGGTGAATGCTAGGTGGGGTCTTACTAGTCACCTTCACTGGGAAGGCCAACTAGAGAAAAGCAGGATTTAAGTAGACACACAGTATTGATTTGTTCTTCATTTGCTACCGTTGAAGTCACAATTCTGCCTAAAAGTGTATATGAGACTGCAGAAATCAAGGGGTTATTTCCTTAAACATTGGGTAATTACAGCAGGAAACCTCTTCCCATTACACCTTGCACTCTGCTATGTATTTCAAAATGTATTTCTCCCATCAGCTGCCAAAATGGAATTTCTGATACATCATCCCACAGCTTAGAGTTTCTGAAATAATTGTGTGTTTGAGTTGCATTTTCTCAACAAAGTCATTTTCTCTACCAAATTCAGGTAGTGTTTTTACTCTTTAGTGGTACTTAATGGGAATCATAGAATCAGCCCGGTTGGAAGAGACCTCCAAGGTCATCCAGTCCAACCTAGCACCCAGCCCTATCCAGTCATTTAGACCATGGCACTAAGTGCCTCATCCAGGCTTTTCTTGAACACCTCCAGGGATGGTGACTCCACCACCTCCCTGGGCAGCCCATTCCAATGGCAAATCACTCTCTCTGTACCAAACTCTAAGCAATCTGGCTTATCTGTTAGTGACAAAGCCAAACCCATCCTGCGAAGCGAACTTCAGGTTAGAGAATCTAACCCAAACCTAATCCAAATCTGGAGTGTTGGAACCACCAGCATCTCGGAGAGAAAACCTTCACTACTGGACAGAATTACAAGGACAGAATCATAGAATCATAGAATCAACCAGGTTGGAAGAGACCTCCAAGATCATCCAGTCCAACCTATCACCCAGCCCTATCCAGTCAACTAGACCATGGCACTAAGTGCCTCATCCAGGCTTTTCTTCCACAGCTCCAGGGACGAAGGTTTTCAGAATAATCAGAATAAGCTCACAAAAAACTTGTGACCATCCCTTCTCAATACATATAGCTAGGAGCTGGAAGTAGAAGGAACCTGGAGCTACAGAGGCACTTCAAGCACACAATAAAATTATTTTATTTAAGACTTGAAATACCATTACCTGTAGCTGTCAGTGTACAAGCAGTGCAAGGAAAAAATCATAGAATCATAGAATGGTTTAGGTTGGATGGGACCTCAAGGATCATCCATCTCCAACCCCCC
Source organism: Tricholaema leucomelas (assembly GCA_013400475.1). NCBI lineage: Eukaryota > Metazoa > Chordata > Aves > Piciformes > Lybiidae > Tricholaema lacrymosa > Tricholaema leucomelas. Next base: position 30,497 of record WAAF01014730.1, on the reverse strand, counting down.
GCCATAGGCAGGGACACCTCCCACTAGAGCAGGTTGCTCAAGGCCTCATCCAGCCTGGCTTTAAACACCTCCAGGGAGGAAGCATCCACAACCTCCCAGGGCAACCCATTCCAGTGTCTTACCACCCTCACTGTAAAGAACTTGCCCCTAACATCCAGTCTAAATCTGCCCTCTTCCAGTTTAAACCCATTCCCCCTCATCCTGACATTACTAGACCTTGTAAATAGTCCCTCCCCAGCCTTCCTGTAGGCTCCCTTCAGATACTGGAAAGCCACTATAAGGTCTCCTCGAAGCCTTCTCTTCTCCAGGCTGAAGAGCCCCAACTCTCTCGGCCTGTCCTCATAGCAGAGCTGCTGCAGCCCTCTGATCATCTTCGTGGCTCTCCTCTGGACTCACTCCAGCAGTTCCATGTCCTTCTTGTGTTGGGGGCTCCAGAACTGCACACAGTACTCCAGGTGGGGTCTGATCAATATTGTCCTTTTTAGGGGGGCTTTCTGCTAAGACACTGTAACTCACAGTTAGTATTCAGTGAAATATTGATTTCTTTCAGGAGATGAAATTGGTTCTAGAGGATAAAATTGGTCCTGATGCAGTAGCCAAAGTGCTACTGCAAAATACCGCAAAGACAGTTGTGCTAACAAGGTAAAATTTTAGCCTGATTTTATTCCGTTGGCGTGGAACAATAAAGTCACCACTCTGAAAGAGGCCTGTGAATGTTATGTAATATTATCATCATCAATTAGTAAAAGATGCCTTTCCAGTAGCTTCAACTGAACAGATAATGAAGAGGTGGAAGATGGGAGGAGAATTTGTCATTGACTGAGAAGCAGGAATGCACTCCTTCCCACCAGTTCCTCAAACAAGGACTTTGGTTTTTATTATTATTAATGCTCTGGCAGCACGCCAACACAATCGAGTCAGCTTCCAGCTGCCAATTAAAGCAGCCCCAGCCCATTTCTGTGCCAAAATGAAGTTGTGGCCCAGTAAAAGTATTCATGGTACAAACTCTTTCCTTTGGAAGAGTCTCGGACTGTTGAGAACAATTAGTTTTTTTTTTCCTCTTGACTGCAACCAGCAAACAAACAAATAATAACCCCAAATAGTGCATTTTGAAGGTGAGACTGCTGAGAGTTGTAGAATCATAGAATCAGCCAGGTTGGAAGAGACCTCCAAGATCATCCAGTCCAACCTAGCACCCAGCCCTATCCAGTCAACTAGACCATGGCACTAAGTGCCTCATCCAGTCTTTTCCTGAACACCTCCAGGGACAGTGACTCCACCACCTCCCTGGGCAGCCCNTGGCCACCTTGGCACACTGCTGGCTCATGGTCAACTACTGTCTACCAGTACCCCCAGGTCCCTTTCCTCCTGGCTGCTCTCAGCCACTCTGTCCCCAGCCTGTAGTGTTGCTTGGGGTTGTTGTGGTCAAAGTGCAGAACCCTGTACTTGGCCTTGTTAAATTTCATCCCATTGGCCTCTGCCCACCCATCCAGCCTGTCCAGGTCCCTCTGCAGGGCTCTCCTACCTTCCAACAGATCAACACCTGCTCCTAGCTTGATGTCATCCACAAACCTACTGATGCTGGGCTCAATCCCCTCTTCCAGATCACCAGTGAAGATATTGAACAGGATTGGGCCCAGGATATAGAAATGTGGTATCTCTGTGTATGAATTTAAATAATCCAGCAGTAAAATTTTCCAATCCAATTTCTTTAAAGCTCCATAGGCGTTAAAATTGCTGAGTCACACCTGGAATCAAAATTAAATGTGTGGCTGAGGGGAATCCCATGAAGTTCAATAAGGCAAACTGTAAGGTCCTGCAGCTGGGTCTGGGCAATCCTAGATATCAGTCCAGGCTGGGAAATGTTCAAATTGAGAGCAGCCCTGCAGAAAAGAACTGATGGATGAGAAGCTGGACATAAGCCAGCAATGGGCACTTGCTGCCCAGAAGACCAAGGGCATCCTCAAGTTGTTCAGCCTGGAGAAGAGAAGGCTCCAAGGGTACCTTAGGGCAGCCTTCCAGTACCTGAAGGGGACTACAAGAAGGCTGCAGAGGCACTGTTCCCAAAGGCCTGCAGTGACAGAATGAGGGGCAATGGCTTCAAACTAGAGAAAAGCAGATTTTGATTGGATGTTAGAAAAAAGTTCTGCACCATGAGGGTCCTGGAACACTGCAACAGGTTGCCAAGGGAGGTGGTTGAGGCTGTGTCCCTGGAAATCTTCAAGGTGAGGCTGGACAAGGCTCTGAGCAACCCAACCTTGTGGAGGATGTCTCTGCTGACTGAGAAGGAGTTGGACTAGATGACTCTGCTAGTTTGAGCCTAGCTGGGGTATTTTAGCAAGATGAATTAGATTATAGACTGTGAAAAGGAAACTTCACTCCTAGGCTTGCTGAGTTGTATAAAAACAAGAACACAAACACAGGTAACAGACTTGCTCTCTGGCTTTGGCTGCCTCCCTTATCTCTCTAATCTGCTGTCTGTGTAACTAATCCATCTGCTTCCTAACCTCCCTGGCTGATCCTCCAAACTCACTTTGAACATAAGGTAAAGTCTGGGATAAGGCAGAGGGGTGGAAGGGTGGTTGGGAGCCCCTCCTGGGGACTCTGGTGTCAGAGGGGTGTGTTGTGTTTCTGTATTACCTTTTTAACTTGTATATTTCTGTATATAGCTGTATATATGGTAAATATCTGCATCTATATTGTGATAAGCTGTAAATATAAAGCTTCATTCTAATCTTCAGCTCAGCTGAGTCTAGTCTGGGTGATTTAATAGGGGGATGGGGGGGAGGAGGGGTAGGTAACACCCAAACCATCACAATGACCTTTGGAGGTACCTTCCAAACCAACCCCTGATTCTAAAGGCGACGCAGTTAAATCATCTGCATCCAGGACATGCAGTTAGCCTGTCTTCTCCCTCAGAGGAAGCAACAGCTACTTAAAATCAGTAAAAATCAGATTAGTGGAAGAATCAGTAGAGTGCCCATAATACTGGAAAGTAAATTAAGTGTTTAATTGTTCCAGATTTGTGGAAAAAGAGACAACATTCAGGTTCTTCACGTGCCATGACAATGTGATCTCTCAAGAAAACTTCTGAGATACTTCTGTTAAGTAGGACTTACTGCATCAGAGCAAGAAATAATTTGGAAAATCAGAGTTGGATCAATGGCAGTTCTGGCTTTTCTATAATTATGAGGAAAAGTGAAAACTTGAACTTGTTTCTTATGGTACTTGTCATTTTTTTGATGCATAGCTCAGTAAAATGGCCATAGATAGCCTCAAATCCAGTCTTAGTTATTGACTATCAAATCTGGTTTTAGCACAAACCCTATGAGGAGAGGCTGAGGGAGCTGGGGTTGTTTAGCCTGGAGGCTCAGGACAGACCTCATTGCTGTCTACAACTACCTGAAGGGAGGCTGTAGCCAGGTGGGGGTTGGTCTCTTCTTCCAGACAACCAGCAACAGGACAAGGGGACACAGCCTCAAGTTGTGCCAGGGGAGGTCTAGGCTGGATGTTAGGAGGAAGTTCTTTCCAGAGAGAGTGATTGGCATTGGAATGGGCTGCCCAGGGAGGTGGTGGAGTCATCGTCCCTGGAGGTGTTCAGGAAAAGCCTGGATGAGGCACTTAGTGCCATGGTCTGGTTGACTGGATAGGGCTGGGTGCTAGGTTGGACTGGATGACCTTGGAGGTCTCTTCCAACCTAGTTGATTCTATTCTATTCTATTCCATTCTATTCTATTTTGAGTTCTCCTTTCGTATTAAGAGAAGAAATTTTTAGCCAATATTTGATTTTTTTCCCAGTCTTTGCAATCCACAATTCAAATTATATTTTCCTCAGTGATGAATTGTCATAATTAGAAGGTCTGGGGTTTTTTTGATGTGAACAGACATTAACTCACTTCCAAGAGAATGGAGCTAGTCCATTAATGTAAGATGAGAGAAACTGTGGTAATAAATTGCAGGAAACAAGTTAGTATTTTGCTGAATGAAGAAGCTCATAAGGAAAAGATAACAAGGATTCCTAATAATGATGGAATTTACACATTACCCAGCCCTTTAGGGCTATTTTTGCCAAAGAGACTACAGCCCTTATGGGCACATGAAAACAGGGAGAAATTGACTAACCTGATAGCCTTCTATGATACCATGACCCAATGCGCAGATGAAGGAAGAGCTGTGGATGTCATCTACCTTGACTTCAGCAAGGTTTCTGATGCTGTCCCACAGCATCCTCATAGATAAGCTCAGGAGATGTGGCACAGGCTGTTGGTCTGTGAAGTGGATTGAAAAGTGGCTCCATGACAGAGTTCAGAGAGTTGTCATCAGCGGCACAGAATCACATTAGAGGCCTGCAGCCAAGTGCTGTTGCCCATGCTGTTGCCCAGGAATCAGTCCTGGGCCCGGTTTTATTCAATATCTTCATCAGTGACCTAGATGAAGGCAGTGAGTGCACCCTCAGCAAGTTCACTGATGGTATAGAGATGGGGGATGGTTGACACCCCTCAGGCTGTGCTACCATCCAGCAAAAACTGGGCAGGCTGAGAGCTGGGGAAAGGGAACCTCATGAAGTTCAGTAAGCACAAGTGCAGGGTCCTGCACCTGGGGAGGAATAACAACAGGCACCAGGACAGGTTGGGGCTGCCCTGCTGAAAAGCAGCTCCTTGGAGAAAGACCTTGGAGTGCTGGTGGGCAGCAAGTTCTGCATGGGCCAGCAATGTGCCCTTGTGGCCAAGAGAGCCAATGGCATCCTGGGGTGCATCAGGAAAGTATGGCCAGCGGGGCTAGGGAGGTTCTTCTCCTTCTCCCCTCTGCCCTGGTGAGACGACACCTGGAATACTGTGTCCAGTTTTGGGCTCCCCAGTTCAGGAGAGACAGGGACCTGCTGGAGACAGTCCGGTGGAGATGGACAGTCATCCACAAGGATGACTGTGAGAGCTGAGCATCTCTCCTATGGAGAGAGACTGAGAGAGCCCTGGGGCTGTTTAGTCTGGAGAAGACAAGACTGTGAGGAGAATATTGAGATCAATGTCTACAAATATCTGAGAGGTGGGTGCCAAGTGGATGAGGTCAATCTCTTTTCAGTGGTCAGCAGCAAAAAGACAAGAAGCAACAGCTAGAAATTAGACCACAGAAGGTTCCACCTCAGCACGAGGAGAAATTTCTTTACAGTAAGGGTGACAGAACCCTGAACAGGCTGCCCATAGAGGTTGTGGAGTCTCCTTCTCTGAAGACATCCACCTGGATGCATTCCTGTGCAAACTAGCCTGAGTGATCCTGCCTTGGCAGGGAGGTTGGACTTGATGATCTCTGGAGGCCCCTTCCAAACTTTAAGTTTCTGTGATTCTGTGAAATTAAGTTTGACCAAAAGGCTGTTGTCATTGTCAGTCATGACAGCAAATTACATCACATTTGTCTAAAATGCTGGAGGTGTTTTTCAGGTAGTTTTTTATTCAGCATGTGAATCAAGCAATTGTGCAGGTTAACACTGAGGTTGAACTGACTGTAAATTTCACAGGACCTGCCTCTGCATCTGTACTTGGCGATTTCCCTTCTTGTTTGCACCTTATCCAGGACATCATGACTGCAGAACCATAACGTGTAAAGAAAAAAGCACTGCATTTGTGGGTAGAGTCCTCATAGAATCACAGAATGGTGTGGGTTGGAAGGGATCTTAAAGATCATCTACTTTCAACCCCTCTTAGACGCCTCCTCCTGGGCCAGGTTGCTCAAGGCCCTGTCCAGCCTGGCTTTGAACAACTTGGAGCCTCCAGAACTTCCCTGGGCAACCCATTCTAGTCTCTCACCACTACCTTCATGGTAGAGAGTTTATTCTCATATGTTGCTGTGTATTCACAGGATCACAGGATGTTAGGGGTTGGAAGGGACCCAAGGAGATCGAGTCCAACTCCCCTGCCAGAGAAGGACAGTGCTATCTAATACAGATCACAGACAGGACACATCCAGACAGGCCTTGAAAGTCTCCAGAGGAGACCTCACAACCTCTCTGTGGAGCCTGTGCCAGTGCTCTGTGACACTTACAGTAAAGAAGTTCCCCCTTGTGTTGAGGCAGAACCTCTTTTGCTGCAACTTACACCCATTGCTCCTTGTCCTATCAGAGCAAGCAAGTGAGCAGAGCCTGTCCCCCATCTCCTGGCCAACCTTCAGATACTTATAAACATTTATCAAATCCCCTCTAAGTCTTCTCTTCTCCAGACTGAAAAGCCCCAGGTCCTTCAGCCTCTCCTCATAAGCCATGCCCTTCAGTCCCCTGATCATCCTGGTAGCCCTCTGCTGGACCGTCTCCAGCAGATCCCTGTCCCTCTTCAACTGGGGAGCCCAAAACTGAACACAGTATTCAAGACGTATTCTTATGTATTCTTCTAACATATCTTAGGTCTTCACAGGAACACTTTTTTTTCTTTCCCTGAATGAGTCTAGTGTGAGGCAGAGCTAATATTTCAGTGTGCATTTCTCTTCCAGATACACTGTGTGTAAGCATCCTCATTACTTGATGCTTCTCTTTGGAAATTTGCCTCATTTCTGGCAAGTTTTTTCTAAGTTTCAATTGTGAAATTTTTATTTTCTAATAGATGTGGGCCTTAATTTGAAAGTAAATAAGAGTCATATATATATATATGTATGTATATTTATGATGAGGAACATGGCTTGAAAGCCAAAGAAGAATGTTTTACTACTGTATCAGTCTATTAAGCTAGTAAGAGTTGTTTCTTCTCTCACTCTTTTACAGGTGGAAATGTGTGCTCAGTGGAATACCTAAATATTTATAATGGTCTTGGGATTCCTTATTAAAAAAAGAATTGGTTCTGTAAACTTAGGGAGCAAGATATATGTGCCAATAAATATCGATAGTGCCTGCTATGTATAGAAGTATATCCGAATGTACGTATTAATTATAACAATATAGTGTCAAGATGTGACCTTTATACTTGGAGTGATGGCTCCGGAGGGAAGGCATTTTGCAGTCTCAGACTAGCCCCCAGAAAGCTTTTTTTTCCCTTTTGTGAGAGTTTCTTTAGGTCAGAGGACTACTACCTAGCTGTAGTCAGTCTTTTAGGTGAGCTCCTGAAATCTTTTTAGTGTTTGAACAGACTTTGAACGTTGCTTAAACTCTAGGGGAAGCCACTGTGGCAAGTGGAGATGTTCAGAGATAAGAACACATCAGCTAAGAAATCTAATGCTAAGAATGCAGATCTTGTTAAGGAAAAATGCACTTTGCTAGCCAGTTTGGAGAATGAAAATGTTGTGTCCAATTATTGCATATAGCCCAGACAACAAGTAGATATAATGAGGCTGAGACATCACTCATTCAGCCATTTTGGGACAACCCTGGTCTGACCTCATGGCTGACCCTGCTTTGAGAAGAAGGTTGGCCTAAAGACCTCCTAAAGTCTCTTCAAACCTGAGTTTTCCTATGATCCACAAGCATTGGAAGAAGTTTCCTAGCAACAAGAAATTGCAGGCATTAGTAATGGATGAAACTTAGTGCCAGTAAAAAAATCCAAGGGTACTTCTAATCTGTGAACTGAGTTGACCAGTATTATGTATGTCTCCCCTAAAGGAAAGGAAAATGTATATTCATTGTGAATCCTTGGAAATGCTTTTTTTTCTCTGCTCATCTGTCATGCACTTCTTTCCCCTTCGTGCAGCTTTTGCTTTCTGATCTGATTTCATCCATTGACTGGCGGGTAGGTCATATTGATATAGCTGTAGGTGGTGATGGATAGGTACCACTGTGGCATCATCAATATACTGCTAGTCCATCCTTCTCTCATAGCTCCTCCAGATCATTCAATGGGTGCATGCAAAAATGAAAAGAAAGTTGTGGGGAAGCACACTGAGGAATGATTTGCTCCAGTTTAGAAAGTTAACTAGGGATTTGTGTGTCTTTCTTAAGAGGTGTAGCAATTATTGATAGTCAGAAGCATTATGAACTATGACAACAGCAATTATGCTGCAGAGACATCTCAAGATTAAAATGAATGTCAATCCCTATCCACCTGTAGACAAAATTACACAGCAGTGCCACTATCACCTTCACAGCCTATCCCATTTGTACTGAGACATTGTTCATTAGCTCCAGTCCTTTCAGCTTTTCAGCAAGCTTTCTAGGAGTGTATTTGAGAAAGGAAATCTTAGTGATGAGCCGTGGTTAATAGGCTGCCCAGGGCAGTGGTAGAGTCCCCCATCCCTGGAGAGGTTGAAAAGCTATGTAGATGTGGTGCCGAGGGACGTGATTTAGTGCTGTATTAACAGTTGGACATGGTGATCTAAAAGGTCTTTTCCAACCAAAATCATTCTGTGATTCTATGAATTAGTATAATCATATTGAAATTTTGCCAGACTTTCATTCTGTCATTCCTTCCATATTGGAAGAGTAAGGGGAGATTTTTCTTTTCCTGAAGTAATATTTTCACTGTTCCAATCAGTAATGACAGATGTGAGATTGTTAAATGTTGGACTGAAGCCCTTCTGTTGCACAAAACAACCTGAGGAGTGAATGTAAGGAACCTGAAGATTTTCCTTCGATAGAATGCTTCTGTGTTCCATAGGAAAGCAAGTCTTGAGAAGTCTTCCTCAACACTCTTTTATTGCTCTGTTTAGTACAGAATTAACAGTTACACCTAATGTTGGATGTTTGCCTCTGCTGCAGGTTGAAACTTCACATAATTGGTGGGAAAAACAGACAAACAAAACCAAACTTGTATTTTGATTGACTCCTTGCTTCACACCTTGCCACATGCAGTGGAGACTAATAAAAATCTATCTGAGGCTATAATGAGAATTTGACACTATGCCTTTGCTGGTTTTCCCAGCTGTTTTTGGCCATATCTGCCACATTTTTACTTCATTATGGAATATCCTCTATGAAATGCTATGAAGCACACACAATGTGGTTAATGGTGTGGTGGTTGAGGCCAGTGCACAAGGGTTACCTTACTCTGTAGATTCTTGCTCCTTTGTTTATGGACTTAACGCTCTTTAGCAGGCAAAAGAAGATACTGGCATTGGGAATCTCTGGCCAAGCTGAAATCACCAATTCATTTTCTTGGCATGGAGGAGGATGATCTGTGGCCACTACTTTAGGATGAGAATAATCTGTTTGAAAGAGTGAATCATAATTTCCAGAATCTGGATCCCTGCAATCAGCGTTTGATACGCAGATTGCCTGTCTGCTTGCTTTGAGTCAGGAATTAGTTTATAAAGTGGTAAGATTCCAATCTAAGAAATCAGAATGAAGATGCATAAACTTCTTGAGAAGCACAGTTTGTCTGCAAAACCAGAAAGTTCTTTAGCACTGGTGTTGTGAGCCGCCTGGCTCTCTCATGGCTGAAGGTGCATGTGAATTGGTCTAAGATTTAATATTAAGGATTTCAATATTAAGACTGCATGCTTCCATGTATAGAACAGTGTGTGGAATCATAGAATCATAGAATCATAGAATCATAGAATGGTTTAGGTTGGAAGGGACCTCAAGGATCATCCAGCTCCAACCCCCCGCCATAGGCAGGGACACCTCCCACTAGAGCAGGCTAGAGCAGGAAGTAGTCAGACTATGTAAAAGACGTTGGAAATATGTCTCCTTTTTATTGCAAAACCTACTTCAGAATAGTTCAGGTAGAAATATCTGATGTCTCAACTTGATCTTGCTGCAGCAATTTTACCTTGGTTACCTGGCACCAGAATTATTTCCCAGGTCTCTGAGTCCCTCAAAACCAGGCAAAGGTTGTGCATCAAGTTCTTGAATCACCAGACCAGTTTCTGTTCTTGCTTTTCATGTAATCATAGAATCATTAAGGATGGAAAAGAACTCTAAGGTCATCAAGTCCAACCTTCTACCCAACAACTCCATGGTTGCCAGACCAGATCCTGATGTGCCACATCTATCCCTTATTTGGACACCTCCAGGGATGGTGACTTCCCTGAGCAAGCCTGTTCCAATTGTTGTTGTGCTTTCCATAACTACTGAAAAATCATCATGGATTCAACCATTTTTCCCCACTTAATTTAGGAAAATGTCAAAATGCCAATTTTTTAACTGCACAGCAATAAAATAGGGCTTTTAAATTAGAACTATTTGGGGGAAAAAATCAGTGAGAATATCAACTTGCAAATAATTTCGTGATAGAAATTTAAACCAGGCCAAATATTTTTTGTTTGGTTTCAGAAACAGTTAACTTGGACTTTTGATGAAGCCTCAAATTGTGGTTTGGACTCAAAACATTTTCCTTTTTTAATGTAAGCTTCGTATTTATTCAAGTTTCTCTTACAACCTGCAATTGTTGCCTGTTCACCAGAGATTTAAGCATGTCAGGTCCAGAAACAATAGTATTCTTTTGTATCTTGTGATGGTTTGGGTGTCCCCCGCCCCCCCACACTTTTAGAAATTACCCAGACTAGACTCAGTCAGCTCTGGAAATTTGAATGAAGCTTATATTTACAGCTGGCACAATTTACAAGCAGATATTTACAGTATATACAGTCATAGACAGAAATAGACAAGGTAAAAAGGTAATACAGACACAACTCCCCTCCCAGAAACCTGAGTCCCCAGGAGGGGCTCTCAACCACCCCTCACCTTCCCTCTACCCCTCTCAACCTTACCCCAGTAAGGTTGGAAGAATGGAGGTTCAGCCAAGAGGGTTAAAAAGCAAGGTGAAGCAGCCAAGCAAAAGGAGGGTGAGGTTAGAAAGCAAGATGGAGTTCAGCCAGCAGCCTCAGCTTCTCCCCAGCAGGCAAAGCTCCCCAGCGAAGAGAAGAAGCAAGTGCAGTAATCTTTGTTTTGCCTTTCTTCTTTACACATCCCAGCAAGACTGTGAGGGAAGTAGACCTCACCATTGTTTTCATTTTACAGCCTATCATCTAATTCTTCTCACAGGCTAGCTAGGCTCAAACTAGCACATATCTAGAGTGCTACCAGTCAATCTTATTGTTTCAAGTGTCATTCGCGTGTTGCTGTCATTACCAGTGGAAAAAAAAAAATCAGTAGCATCCTACTGCCCTACAGAGTAAGTTTCAGGTAGTTTTCTTTTTTAAAGTTTTGTATGATGAGACCATCCCAATCAAGTCAGAAATGTCAGAGGAACAGGTGTCTGCAAGCTGTTATTATTAACCTGCCTGCACAATGCAGAAACGTTTTGGAGTGCATGAGACCGTTTTGAATCATGACGAAAAACTTCAAACCAGCCTCTACGGAAATCACTGACTAAAAATAACTTGCCGTGAACCTGAAATACATAAAAATACACTGTTTGTGTGTGTCTTAACAAAGGAGATGTTTAGTCTGCTGTGGACGTGAGACTTCTATACGTGCCAGCAGTTTTTGTTTGAGTGGGGTAGTCAATGACTTCATTTTTTTCTGTGTTGATCCTAGCACAAACTCTTCTGTGCAGTCAGAGATAAATTAATCTCAAATATGAATCTGCAGTGAAGAATGTTGGAAGTTATGTGTAATAGCTTTGGGGTCATGGAGAATGAATCAGAAGGAAATTTAGTGACATGGACTGACTCATCTCCACTTTTCCTTGCTGTTAGGAGTGGCCAGTGAGCTGTCCTGCAGATGGGACACTGGTGGAAGTTTTCCCCTTTCAACGTAACTTTCCCTTCCCCCTTTCCACAGTTCAACATGGTGACAAGTTCTTCAGTTTTATATTGCATTTAGCAGCAATATTAGTAACACTCTTTCCTATATGTAGTACAATGTAGGTGCTAGGGCTTGAACTAGGTGACCTAGCCTTCCAGTACCTGAAGGAGCCTACAAGAAGGATGGAGAGAGACTGTTTCCACAGGCCTGTAGTGATAGGATGAGCAGCAATGGCTTCAAAGTGGAGAAGAGCAGATTTAGATTGGATGTTAGGAACAGGTTCTGCACCATAAATGTGCTGGAACACTGCAACAGATTGCCCAGGGAGGTCATTGAGGCCCCATCCATGGAGATATTGAAGGTGAGGCTCAACTAGGCTCTGGGCAACCAGATTTAGTTGAGAATGTCCCTGCTGACTGCAGAGTGGGCTGCATTGGATGACCTTTGGAGGTCCCTTCCAACCCAGACCGTTCTATGATTCTATGACCTTTAAAGGTCACTTGAACGCCAAAACATCTGTGATTAACATCTCAACTGAATGATCCTATGGTATGCTGGAAGTTCTGACGTGTTTAGATAGAATAGAATAGAATCAACCAGGTTGGAAGAGACCTCCAAGCTCATCCAGTCCAACCTAGCACCCAGCCCTACCCAGTCAACTAGACCATGGCACTAAGTGCCTCATCCAGTCTTTTCTCACGTTGAGATTCATTTCTAGTGCAGGGTCCCTTGTGAGCTGTCTTGTATGTTGCTGGTTTGATCCTTTTTTTTTTTTTTCTCCAGTGTTTTTACAAGCCTGTACTGGTGCAGAGTGTAGACATCTTGAAGCAGTCAGAATATGTTTTCTTTTAGGCTGTCTAGATGGTTGTTTACTTTTATTTCTTACCCCAAACCCTGTTGTCTTCTCCCTTCAGCCTCTGTAGAACTGGTGGCTGAATATCAAGCCCTTTTTTTTACTTCATGAAAGATACGAAAATGCATTACTGCTCATCAGGAAGCAATGACTGTATTATACATACAAAGATGGATGCGTAGCAAATATTCACAGAAGACAGCTGCAAGCTAAAAGATGTTACTCCCAGATCAAAAGTTTCTTGATTACATCACCGTAACCAAAAGATCAAAGATAATGTGATTTAATTTGATCACTGAGTCATCCAAATAAGCATGGAGCTCTACTGGCAGTTTTTTTTCTGAGGTAGCAGATTGCAGTTGGTATTTAGTCAGGAAAAGTATTTTAAAATAATGATCATAATAACTTTTTTTTTTCCCTCTTAAAGCATTAAAATAATCTCTATAGTTTCCTGGGGCCTGATGGAGTTTAACCATTGGCATAATGATGTTTTACCAAGGCTGTTTCCAGGGTGTTTGCAAGCACCTCACTGGCGGGTGTAGGTGTGGTGAGTCACCCATTCAGCACGCAGCTCCCATTCATTCATTCCCACATTGCAGGCTCCCTGATTTTTGCACAACCTGTGCAGTGTTCTGTTGTCAATCAGCCTTGGGTTTCTACAGCAAACTCCCTGGCTCTCTTTTGACTTGAATGAATGCTGCCATTCATTCACATCATGCTCTTCTGCAGATACGCTTCTGAAGAGAGTATTGAGCAGTTGGCTTGTGATGTGCAAGAAGTGCAAGATGTTTGGAGTCCAAGGATTTGTTATGTATGCAAAACAGGAGGTGAAGAGGAAGGGAGTGGATGAGTCAATTTCTCTTCTGCTACCATAGGCCCATCAGCTGGAGAGTTCACTGGGTCCATTATGACATTCTACAGGACAAATGTGGGGTCCTACACCTGGGGAGATATAGTCCCCTGCACCAGTACAGCTGGAAAGCAGCTTTGTGGAAAAAGATCTGGGAGAGCTGGTGGAGGTCAAGTTGCCCATGAGCCAGCAGTGTGCCTTCATGGTCAAATGGGCCAATGGTCTCCTGGGGTGAATTAAGAAAAATGTGGCTAGCTAGTTAAGGGAGGTTCTTCTCCCCCTCTGCTCTGTCCTAATGAGGACACATCTGGAGTACTGAATCTCTGCTTCCTGGTTCAGGAGACACAGGGAACTACTGCAGAGAGTCCAGTGGAAGCTACAAAGCTGCTCAGGTGCTGGAACATCTCTATAAGGAGGAAGGACTGAGAGCTCTGGGGCTGTTGAGCCTGGAGAGCAGCCCTAAAGAGGATCTGATCAGTGCTCAGCAAGTGCTAAAGGGGCTGTTGCGGGCAAGAAGATGGGGCCAGGCTCTGCTTAGTGGTGCCCAGTGACAGAACAAGAGGTGATGGACACAAACTGGAACCCAGGAGATTCTGTCTGAACAGGAGAAGAAACTTGTTTGGTGTGAGGGTGCTAGAGGCCTGGCTCAGGCTGAGACTCTGATCAGCAGTGGATTTTTCACCCAGGAGCATGCAGCAGCGAAAACAGAGCAAGCATAGATATTGTCATGCCATGCTCCTCTGCAGGGGAAAGCAGTCTTGGCTTGTCTTTCCTGTGTTCAGAAGTGGTGAAAACAAGAGTGTACACGTTTACATGTTTTATTATTTGCTTCCTTTTGGAAGAAACAAAGATTTACGTTTTTATCATTTTCAATTTTTTTGACTTCTTGAGTGCTGTCATCCTCGCTGCAGCTCTTACAACACCTCCCATAAGCAGTTATGCTCAGCATACCTCACATTCAGTCAGTCTGGAAATCCTTTAAGGGAATGCAGAATGAGATCCTCAGGCAGGGGTAATGAGAATAGGAGAAACAAGAGTCTTCTAAGAAACGATTGTTGGAACAAAGGACTGATCAAACCTTCTTAGAGGAGAGCAAGAAAGAGCTCTGCGTGCTGCTACCCGTGATAGCTCAAGACCTCATCCAACCTGGCCTTGAATAACACCAGGGAGGGAGCATCCACAACCTCCCTGGGCAACCTATGCCACTGTCTCACCACCCTTGCTGTAAAGAACTTCTTCATAACATCTAGTTTGAATCTCCCCTTTGCCAGTTTAAACACAATACTCCTCACCCTACCATTACAGGACCTTGTAAATAGTCCCTCCCCAGCCTTCCCATAGGTCCCTTTCAGATACTGGAAGGCCACGTCAAGAGCAATTTGAAGCCTTCTCCAGGCTGAAGAGCCCCAACTCTTTTAGCCTGTCCTCTGATCGTCTTCATGACCCTCCTCTGGACTTGCTCCAACAGTTTGATGTCCTTCTTGTGCTTTTAAGTTTGGGGTTTTTTTTCCATCTAAATAAGATGCATTTTTTTTACATGAAATAATTCCTTTTGATTTAAAATGATATTTTGATCAGGAAAATAAATACATTTTGTATCTATTTATTTATAAATAGATATATGTGTGTACATATAGAATATATACATATGTATGCAAATATATATGCATACATATATACAGAAGTATATGAGCATGTAGCCTCAGGTCTGCAAGCAACAGATGGGGTACAACTGACTCAGAGGGGCAAAAGGACCCTGGCACATGAGCTGGCTGGGCTTGTTGAGAGGGCTTTAAACTAGAGTGGAAGGGGGAGAGGGTTAAACACGACAGCACTAGAGATAAACCAAAGGAAATTAAGGATGGTAGGCTAGAGATAGGGGTAAAAGCAGCAGCCCAGCTGAAGTGCATGGACACTAATGCAAGCAGTATGGGTAACAAACAAGAGGAGCTGGAAGCCTTGGTGCAGGAGGGAAACTATGATGTCATCGCCATCACAGAAACGTGGTGGGATGACTCACATGATTGGAGTGCTGTAATCAATGGCTGCAGACTCTTCAGGAGAGACAGGCAAGGGAGAAGAGGTGGAGGAGTGGCTCTGTATGTTAGGGATGCTCTGGACGTTAGGGGGGTGGAAATTAAGGATGATCAAGTTGAGTCTT
>WAAF01014730.1:0-14886 GCA_013400475.1 Tricholaema leucomelas | reverse complement strand
TGTGTGTGTATATATATATTATATATATATTACATTTGTGTATATATATATGCATTCTGTGTACTCTTAGCTAGGTAATACCCAAACTGTGAACTTTGATAGGTTGTTAAGCAGTTGTCAGCAAAACAATGGATTTAATATTCTTTGTTTAAAAATATTCATATCTGTTGTTGAACAAGGCAGTCTATTCAATCTTATAAATATCATATTTAATAAAGAACAACCCACAGTAGAGAGGGGGGGCAGGGGGAAATGTCTTTATCCATAAGCAACCAGATGAGAAATGGATTTTTATTCAGTCAAATCCTTTTAGTCAATGAAACAGCACTTTCATGCGTACTGCACTCAAGTGATAATTAATATAGTCTAATTCCAGACATGATGCCTGAATTGATGTACTGTCATCAATACCCCGTGTTAAAATCAAACCTTGACAGAGACTTAACACCCTGGAACAGGTCATCATATGATAATACTCTTTTTTTTCCCCTTTCTGTATTTGTCTTCACCCAAGCAAAGTATTACAAGATGGGGGGAGAAAAAGGGAAATAATTACAAATGAAGAGTGACGCAGGCTGTGAATAGAACATATGTTAGGCTAGGCAGAGGCATTGGTGAATTATATCATTTCATGATGAAGTGGCAGTGGGGCTGAACGGACCTATTTGAAACCTTGATGTATTTTATCTCTACTGTATTTGGACTGTCATCTTTGGAGAAAGACTTTGTGTAATTGAGAGTCAGCTCCAATCTGCATGACTTGAGCATGAAGTGTAAGCCAGATGAGCAGTGTTACGGAAGAAAGGGAAGCATCTAATAATGTATAAATGAGGAATAACCTTTATACCTCAGACATTTAAATGTGTTTTATGAAATGAGGTGTTTAATGGTATTAATTTCACGGTGCTTTTAATAATATAAACAAGGGTTGAAAATACTTGCAAATGTACTTAGTTTTCCTGCATTATGTTTACCAAAACTGCAGTTTTGGAGGCATCCTTTGTTGCATTGAATGATTGTAACACAACTGATTTCTCCTTAAATCCATTTTTATTATTCCAGTGTATCTCTATTCCTGAAGCCAAGCTTCATCCTCATAGGCTAACACACTTATAGGCATTTGTTAATTGTGAGGGCAGTTTGTTTTGATGACATCATTACTTGTAATGCCACAAACGCTTACACCTCTAAAAGAGTCCTCAGGGAGTCACTATTTGTGCATATTTGGAGTTCAGTGTGGCAAAAATGCTGTAAGGAAAGGAAGATTATTTTTTTTTTTTTCCCAGTTATTGCACATCCAGAATTGAGTGCACTGACAGTGTATGGAATTGTGTTGGTTGGAAAAGTCCTCCAGAATTGTCAGGTCCAACCATTAACCCAGCACTGCCAGGTCACTATTAAACCATGTCCCTCAGCACCGCATCTTCATGGATGGGGATTCCACCAGTGTCCTGAGCAGCCTGGGATGGCCCTTTTGGGGAAGAAATTCTTCCTTGTGTCCAACCTAAAGCTCACCTGGAGCATCCTGAAGCCATTTCCTCTTGTCCTGTCTCATTTTCCTTGGGAGAAGAGTCCAACCCCCACTTGGCTCCAACCTCTTTTCAGGGAGCTGTAGAGAGCCAGAAGGTTTTGTCTCAACCTCCTTTACTCCAGGCTGAATGACCCAAGTCCCCTCAGCCTCTCCTCAGAAGCTCTTCAGACTCTTCTCCTTGTTCTCCAGACCCTTCTCTTTGTGCTCTGGACCCTTCACCAGCTTCATTGCCCTTCTCTGGACACAACCCAGTACTTCAGTGTCCTTCTTGGAGTAAGGGACCCAAAACTGAACCAAAGAGTCCAGGTGTGGCCTCACCAGTGCCCAGACCAAGTAAACACCCGGTAGCAGCTCCACCACAACTGAAGTTGCATATTACAGATTTATTCATTGGGATTTAACTATGTCAAACTTTTGTTTGGATCTAGGTTTGTTAGTAATGTTCTTCAGACAATTCATCTCTGGAAACAAGAGTAGTTTTTTATTGTTAGAGCCGTGGATAAGGAGAAGTGATAGCTTCTGTAATGCAAGCTACCTGTTCTGCATAAAACATTTTCTTCTTAGGTCACTGCTGTCACATAGAAGTGTGATGAGCGTTTTACAATCTCTCGTGCTTGCTCTATATTGTTAGCCAACAGTTTCAGTCTTAGAATAGATGTTATTAACATTTTTCCTCTTGTGTTGAAAGCCAGCTCTTCAGAACAGACAGACAAAAAAACAGGCTTAGTAGTTCAGGTCCTGAAACTTCGTACTGGAGAGGACTTTCACCTGTTAGCCAGATTCACGCTGACCAATATCTGCATGTAGAGCATCCTCATAACCAAAGAAATTCTGTGTGGGGACAGGATGGCTCTGCCTGTGCTGCTTTGAAAGCAGAACTGAAGTCAAGGGATTCTGGAAGATGTTCTTTGTCCTCAGAACCTGTGCATAAAAAGTGGGTTATTGTGTAAATCCTTTTACATTACCTTCTTCATAGAGCAAAGCTTTCTGTCAGCTAGATTGGAGGTCTTACTTTGTCAGCTTTTTGTACAGGTCACAACTCTAAGATGTGAAAGGAAATATTTTACTTTAAGAGTCTGCAGTACCAGACCAAAGTGCTTATGTTACCAGACCGTCTTTCCTTCATTCCTTGCTTTTGCATTGTTTCATTAAGCTCACCTGACATTTCCCTTCACAGTTTGAGCTTTGTACAGCTGAATTCTTCCAGCAGTCTGCAGATACTTCCCCTAGCAGCCAGTAATTATGTCCATTAATGTTGTTACACTCTGTTCAGTATGAATAAGTAATTTCTTGTGAATAAAACAATATGGCACAAAAATATTTAACATCTTCACATTCACTTATGGTGATAAACTGCATAATGAGCTACCCCAAGTACATATAGGTAACTCCATTCCAGCACATATAAGAGACCCAGACTATGAAATGAAGCAGATGTAATGATAAGAAGCTTGCTTAAAAACAGAGCAGAAGGCTCAAAGTGAACAGCAGAAATGAGAGCTGAGAAACACTGATAAAAGTCATCAAGGCAACCAGAATTTAACGCCTTCTTTTGGCATCACTTCGCTCTGCCCCGTGCACTGCTGGTGTTTCAGTTTCCTTCATGCTGATGAGCCTTTTGACTCTTTTTACACTCCCATTTAACTGCTATTTTAAAGCATTGGATATGACTGTTGAATAGCTTTCTAGTAACTTCAAACTATATATGTATGCATAAACACACACACACACACACATATATTTAAAGAAGGACAGCTGTCATAAAAGTTATCTGTTATCCAAAGACCAAATGTGTTGCTTTTGAACTGTATCTCTTTACATGATTGCACTGTGAAAATTCACTTGAATCTGATACTCTTCTTGCAAATCAAAAAAGCAAGATGATTTCTGGCTGAGGAGAAAAGAGTAGCAATTACAGAGTCTGCAAGATGCAGAGACTGGGCAAGCAAAGAATGGAATTTGGCTTTAAAGTAGCAATAAACTTTTCTGTCTGTAGAGCTGATTTTCTTTCCCCCAGAACTACAGTTTACCAGCTGGCAAGGAAGAAAATAACACCAATAAAGCTATTAAAATGGTAAAGTCTCTGCACAAATAAATTCAAGGTAGGGCTACAAGGGGCTGGAGCATCTCTGTGAGGAGGAAGGACTGAGAGCCTTGGGGCTGTTGAGCTTGGAGAAGAGCAGCCCCAGAGGGGTTCTGATCAATGCTCAGCAAGAGCTAAAGGGGCTGTGGGGTGCAAGAGGATGGGGCCAGGTTTGCTCAGTGGTACTGAGGGACAGGACAAGGGGCAAGGGGTGCAAATTGGAACCCAGGAGGTTCCATCTGAACAGGACAACCTTGTTTGGTGTGAGCGTGCTGGAGGACTGGAGCAGGCTGCCCAGAGGTTGTGGAGCCTCTTTCTCCGGGGAGATTCCACACCCCTCTGGCCACTGTGATCCTGAGCAGCCTGCCCTGGGTACCCCTGCTTTAGCTGGATGTTGGACTGGATGATCTGCAGAGGTCCCTTCCAACACTCACCATGCTGAGGTTCTGGGATTCAGTGTAATGTAACATACATACAATTTTATGACATTGATGAAAAAAATACTTATAGTATGAAATTTATGAATGAAATGTTCATTCTGAGTATCTGCTGGTAACAAGTGTTGCATTTTTGCCGTTATATCAATGATTTCTGCTTGAGGTTTCACCTGTTTCAGGCTTTACTCATGACCTGTGTGATGTGTGGTGTGCCCTCTCCATCAACGTTCCTTCCCAAGACCGTGTGTTGCCTTACCTGGCAAATTTCGTGTGAGTGGTTTCGGTCTTCTGACTGGATATGTGCTTGTGTGGCCAGTGTGGCAATCTCTAAGGCATTATCATTTCACTGTTAGGATCTTTGACAGGAAAGAGGAAGAAGGAAGTGGTTTATGAAATTATAGAATTAGGTTGATACAAAACTTAGAGAATTAGAAATGTTTTGGAATTGTGCAGCTCACTATGGCTTAAAACTTGGAGTAAAACTTCCCCCACTTGACATCTCCAAGGCAAACACGACTGACTGAATTGCTGGGCAGACCATGAGGCTTTTGCTGGCCCAGCTGGAGCTGACATCTTTGTGAAGACTACTATGCAGTTCAGAATGATTTGGCCAAGTGTTCATTCAGGTTCAGCTCCCTTAAGAAAACAGACAGGAAAGTGTAACTTTATTCCCTTAGTAGTGCTTTGTTTTATTTTGGGGTTTGTTTGTTTGTTTGTTTGTTGGTATTTTTTTTGCCCCCTAGTTGTCTGACAGTAATAAGAAATTATCCTGACTTAAGAGATGACTTAGAGTCACAAAACTGTTGGGGTTGAAAGACACCTTGGAGATCATCAAGTCCAATTTCTTGCCTAGGGTTCACAATCTCAGCACTGCTGCTAAGCCGCTGCCACTAAACCACATCCCTCAGCACCACATCCACGCAGCTTTTAAACACCTCCAGGGATGGTGACTCCACCATCTCTCTGGGCAGCCTGTTCCAGCGCCTGAGAATCCTTTCTGCAAGTAAATTTATCCCAATATCCAACCTGAGGCCTGCCACAACCTGAGGCCTTTTCCTCTTCTTCTGTCACTTAATGCATGGAGAAGAGACTGACCTCCACCTCACTGCAACCTCCTCTGTTGTAGCTGTAGAGGGTGGTGAGGTCTCCTCTCTTCTGAAGGCTGAACAACCCTAGCTCTCTCTGCCATTCTTCACAAGACTTGTGATCAAAGCCCTTCACCAGCTTGGTTGCTCTTCTCCAGACGTGGTCCAGCACCTCAATGTCCTTCTTGGAGTCAGAGTACTGCAACTGAAGACAACTGACGTATGAAGTCAAAAGGGAACTGCATAGTTTTAGCCTCTTATGAATAGCTTAGTTCAGTTTTCACACAGGGAATTGTCATAGTTTCAGTTTAAAAGGAAAACAACAACAAGCAAACAAACACAGTCCCATGTGCATTTAGTGTAAAAGTCTGTTTGAGGAGACGTATAATGGCAGCTCCATGGTGAGTTTGGAACTGAAAATTAGGTGTTCATTTCATCTGTCTGCACATCAGTTTGTGATATTCCTTGTGAGTTTCATGCTGAGAGTTTGACAGTCAGTGGCAGGCAGATTAGTAGTGGTGCCATTGTCTGTCTTGAAACATACACAGCTCGTTGATTTACAACATGACTCATGGAGCAAAAATCAAAACCGTTCCTCTCCGCCTTAAATTTTGGAGGAAACAACTGTAATCATTAAACAATAAAAACCCAGGGGAGTGAAATTATAACCAGAGAAAAGTATGCAAACGAGACACACTTGTAAAGGTTCTTGAGATTAATGCTTCGAGATTTATACCTTTTTTTTTTTATCTGCTCTGTAAAGGCTTATGTCCTTCCTGGCAAACGTCAGGTGCTGCAAATCTGATAGCAATATTACAAATACAAGAAGGACATGGAACTGCTGGAGCGGGTCCAAAGGAGAGCCACGAAGATGCTCAGAGGGCTGGAGCAGCTCTGCTATGAGGACAGGCTGAGAGAGTTGGGGCTCTTCAGCCTGGAGAAGAGAAGGCTTCGAGGAGACCTTAGAGTGGCATTCCAGTATCTGAAGGGAGCCTACAGGAAGGCTGGGGAGGGACTCTTTACACGGTCTAGTAATGTCAGGATGAGGGGGAATGGGTTTAAGCTGGAAGAGGGGAGATTTAGACTGGATGTTAGGAGGAAGTTCTTTACAGTGAGGGTGGTAAGGCACTGGAATGGGTTGCCCAGGGAGGTTGTGGATACTTCCTCCCTGGAGGTGTTTAAGGCCAGGCTGGATGAGGCCTTGAGCAGCCTGCTCTAGTAGGAGGTGTCCCTGCCTATGGCAGGGGGTTGGAGCTGGATGATCCTTGAGGTCCCTTCCAATCTAAACCATTCTATGATTCTATGATTCTATGAAATAATGTTAAAATTTGACAAGAGGCAAATTACAGTTCTTTAGTACATAGATTTTAAATTCTAGATGCAGTGAGTTGTAACCAGTCCACCTAAGTTAGCATTGGCAATTGAGAAAAAAAGTAGAATCATATGTTTGGGTTGGAAGGGACCTCTAAAGCTTATCTAGTCCACTCCCCTGCAGGCAGCAGGGACATCCTCCATTAGATCATATTGCTCAGAGCCTTGTCAAGCCTGACGTTGAAGGTCTCCAGCAATGAGAATCATAGAATCATAGAATCAACCAGGTTGGAAAAGACATCCAAGGTCATCCAGTCCAACCTATCACCCAGCCCTGTCCAGTCAACTAGACCATGGCACTAAGTGCCTCCATCCAGTCTTTTTGAACACCTCCAGGGATGGTGACTCCACCACCTCCCTGGGCAGCCCATTCCAATGCCAATCACTCTCTCTGTGAAGAACTTCCTCCTAACATCCAGTCTAGACCTCCTCTGGCACAACTTGAAACTGTGTCCCATTGTTCTGTTGAGGCCTCAGCTACCTCCCTGAACAACCTGTTGCAGTGTTCCACCACCCTCGTGGTCCAGAACTTGTTCCTCACAGCCAATCTAAATCTGCTTGTGGTGATTCGGGAGTTTCCCCCCGCCCCTCCCAAGATTCACCAGACTATCTTAGCTGTCTGGAAGTTAAGGAATGAAGCTAGATTTTACAGCATAGCACCAATTTGAAAGCATATGTACACAATATATATACAGATATTTACAACTATACACAATTACATACAAGTTAAAAGGAATACAGTAATTCAAACCACCTCCTGAACAGCAGAACCACTCAGGAGGGCTCCAAACTAACTCCCCTCTTTCTTCTGCCTCCTCCCTTGTCTCAGAAGGCTTGTGTGCAGGGGTGAGATGCAGAAAGCTGACAAGGAGTTACAAGGAAATGGGACTGGGTTACACAGATCCAGGCAGAGATAATTAATACGGCACACAGCAGCCACAGACTGAATCACTTTGTTATTGTTTCTTGGGTTTTGTATCTCTAAGCAAAACCAATGAGTGATGTAGACAGAATCACAGAATCACAGAATTAACCAGGTTGGAAAAGACCTCTGAGATCACCGAGTCCAACCTACCACTTAACCCTTCTAATTAACTAAATCGTGGCACTAAGTGCCTCATCCAGCCTCCTTTTAAACACCTCCAGGGATGGTGACTCCACCTCCCTGGGCAGCCCATTCCAATGGCCAATAATCACTCTTTCTGTGAAGAGCTTCTTCTTAAGATAAATGATTTAATAAGACAATAACACAATCTGTGTACTTCAGGAAAAGAATATATTTGAATCCTTAATGCTGAAGCTTAGACATTACTATTATTTTCCTTTTCACAGCCAATGATCTAATTTCTCTCATTAAAATATTCCAATTAGCCTCAAACCAGCGCACTGCTCTTCCCTCATTTCAGACCGTTGCCCTCATCCTCTCACTGGAGGCCTTTGGGAATAGTCCCTCTGCAGTCTTCTTGCAGCCCCCTTCAGGTACTGGAAAGCTGCTACTAGGTCTCTGTGGAGTGTCCTCTTCTCCAGGCTGAACAACCCCAGCTCCCTTGTAGCAGAGGGGCTCCAGCCCCCTGAGATAACTTTTGTGGCCTCCTCCGGACTGTGTCCATCAGGTCCATGTCCTGTCTGTGTTGACAGCTCCATGGCAGGACACAATACTCCAGGTGAGGTCTTACCAGAGCAGAGCAGAGGGGCAGAGGGGCAGAATCACTTCCCTGGGGTTTTCCTTTGGTCATACACATCAGTTGCTTTTAGCCTGAAAAAAAATTTAGAGACATTTGGTATTTTAAATACCAATACAGATACAGGCTGGGTGGTGAATGGCTGGAGAGCAGCCCTGAGGAAAAGGACCTGGGGGTCTGGGTTGATGAAAAGCTCAACATGAGCCGGCAGTGTGCACATGCAGCCCAGACAGCCAACCCTGTGCTGGGCTGCAGCAAGAGAAGTGTGGCCAGCAGGGCAAGGGAGGGGATTCTCCCCCTTTACTCTGCTCTCGTCAGACCCCACCTGGAGTACTGTGTGCAGTTCTGGAGCCCCCAACACAAGAAGGACATGGAACTGCTGGAGCGGGTCCAGAGGAGAGCCACGAAGATGCTCAGAGGGCTGCAGCAGCTCTGCTATGAGGACAGGCTGAGAGAGTTGGGGCTCTGCAGCCTGGAGAGGAGAAGGCTTCGAGGAGACCTTAGAGTGGCTTTCCAGTATCTGAAGGGAGCCTACAGGAAGGCTGGGGAGGGACTATTGACAAGGTCTGGTAATGTCAGGACGAGGGGGAATGGGTTTAAGCTGGAAGAGGGGAGATTTAGACTGGATGTTAGGAGGAAGTTCTTTACAGTGAGGGTGGTAAGGCACTGGAACAGGTTGCCCAGGGAGGTTGTGGATGCTTCCTCCCTGGAGGTGTTTAAGGCCAGGCTGGATGAGGCCTTGAGCAACCTGCTCTAGTGGGAGGTGTCCCTGCCTATGGCAGGGGGTTGGAGCTGGATGATCCTTGAGGTCCCTTCCAACCTAAACCATTCTATGATTCTGTGATTCTATGATTCTAAAATATTTTTACTTTAGTACTTACCTTCCAACATTATAAAACTTGGTAGGAGCAAAGTTCTGAAAAGATCTTTTTTTTGTGTGTGTATGTGTTTTCCTTCTTTCAATTTTTAAAGCTTGAATGCCTCACTATATATCACAGTCTTTCTGGTGGTTTTAAAAGATGCAATAGTTTTGAAATCATTGTGGAATTCTAGGAGCTAGAAGCAAAATTCTCCATCCCATCAGTAAAAATGACAATGTGTCACACATGTAAGTAACAGCAAGCTGCAGCTCTCACAGAAATGTTTGTTACAAAGTTGGAAAATAAAATATTTTGCATTAAAAATAACCTTACAGAACATTTCTCTGTTGGAAAAAAAAATAACAAAGTAAAATCAGAATTTAAACTACCAGGAAAGAACATTTGCAGAGGAAAAACAAGAACCCAGATCCATGATTTCTGTCATTCTCTTCTCTTGTTAGAAAAAATATAATAGAAGACCAAGAATAGAAATGCATCTAATCCAGATGTTTTTATTGACTACTTTTAACTGAGCTCTCTTATCCACACCTATCTGTCAGTCAGTAAAGAAAAAAAAAAACCAGTTATGAAGCACTACTGGTTTTATCTGAAATTAAATCTCTAGTTAGGTATGATCTAGGAAGTGGATCTGATGGAGTGGGTCCAGAGGAGGAATGCAAAAATGACTGGGAGCTGGAACACCTCTCCTCAAAAGACAGGCTGAGGGAACTGGGGTTGTTCAACCTGGAGAAGAGAAGGCTCCAGGGGGACCTTAGAGCAGCCTTCCAGTACCTGAAGAGGGCTGCAAGCAGGTTGCAGAGAGACTGTTCCCAAAGGCCTGCAGTGACATGAAGAGGGGCAATGATCTGAAATGAGAGCAGAGCTAATTTAGATTGGCTGTGAGGAATTAGTTCTGCACCACGAGAGTGGTGGAACACTGCAACAGGTTGCAACAGGAAGAGGGGCAATGATCTGAAATGAGAGCAGAGCAGATTCAGATTGGCTGTGATGAACAATTTCTGCACCACGAGGGTGGTGGAACACTGCAATAGGTTGCCCAGAGAGGTGGTTGAGGCCCCATTGATGGAGGTCTTTAAGGTCAGGCTTGACAAGGCTCTGAGCAACCTGATCTGGTGGAGATTATCCCTGATGACTGTAGTGGTGTTGAACTAGACAAGCTTTGGCAGTCCCTTTCAACCCAAGCCATTCTATGGTTCTATAATTCTAAGTAGAACTGGGCTGAATGAACAGAAGACTCCTGGATCTTTTGACCTTGACTGATGATGATGATGATGATGATGAAGAACTTCTTCCACAGTTCTTTCCAGATGCATTTTTATTTCACTTTTTTGCTTGTTTGTTTTCCTTTGAGCAGTTACATTTGTCACAGCACTCACTGAGAAATATCTGAGGTTAGTTTATATTTTACTTGTCTTATATCCCTCTGTATGTATATAAGAGACTGTTCTGTACTTGTGTTTATCACAAGATTCCCTCTCCGGATTCCAGTACCGTGTGGCATCTGAAAGTGTTTAGTGGCCATCTGCACCAGGACTCCCATCTTTTTATCATTAAAATTGTTTTTCTTCATTTTGGCATATAAAGAACCTAAGTGTGCCCCTTTACCTCATCACCTGATACTTTACAGTGACAGCAGCAGCAGGGGATATGGTGGAGCGGCTTTTTCTGGATGTCAAATGGAGAAACTCTCTGAGCATTTGCTTGACTAGACACTGCAGTTCTTGTGGCCTTTAGTAAGTTCTTCCTTCCCACTTGTGCTGGTGGTTGCTGGAGCAGTGTGGGCAGATATCATCCAGGTTTTCCTGTTGCTCTAATAGCTTGCAATTTTAGTAGCTAGGTGGAAGAACAACCAGGCATACATCTGAAGTGTGTACTTGGTGTGTTGTGCTAATCAGCAATCTTGTTGGCTGTCACAGAAGAGGCAGAATAGCTCAACATGTTTATTTATGTATAGTGCAGTGTAGTGACACCAGGTAGAAATGAAAGTATTTTGTTGACTATCTGAGCTGCTGTTCCAGTAATGCACTTATTTTTAGCACGAATATTGATTTTCAGTTTGGGCAACATACTGAGCTCCTTAAAATCAGCATTGCTGAGCATCATATTTCTCTAGAAGGCAAGGTCTAGTAATGTTAGGATGAGGGGTAATGGGTTTAAGCTGGAGGAGGGGTGATTTAGACTGGATATTAGGAGGAAGTTCTTTACAGTGAGGGTGGTAAGACACTGGAACGGGTTGCCCAGGGAGGTTGTGGATGCTTCCTCCCTGGAGGTGTTTAAGGCCAGGCTGGATGAGGCCTTGAGCAAGCTGCTCTAGTGGGAGGTGTCCCTGCCTATGGCAGGGGGTTGGAGCTGGATGATCCTTGAGGTCCCTTCCAACCTAAGCCATTCTGTGATTCTGCAGTGTTTTGATATGGAGAGACATATGAATAGCTGGTGAAGGGTCTGGAGCACAAGTCTTGTGAGGAGAGATGGAGGGAGCTGGGGTTGTTCAACCTGGAGAAAAGAAGGGTGTAGGGAGTCCTGGCTCCCAACAAGTCACTGAAAGGAGACTGGAACCAGGTGGGGATTGGTGTCTTCCTTTAAGGAGAAAGCACTTACATTCCTGGAAATGTTCGTAGTCAGTTTGGACAGGGCTTTGAACAAACTGTTGGACTGGAAAGTGTTCCTGCCCATGGCAGAAGCAGTGCAACTGGATGGTCTGTAAGGTCCCTTCTAACTCAGACCATTCTAGGTTAAGCAAGTGAACCACGTGAAAGGAGACTGTAGTGGGTGTTGGTCTCCTCTCCCAGGGAACAAGCTGTGGGAAAGAGGAAGCAGAATCAGGTTGTGCCAGGGCAGTTTCACATTGGATATTGAGAAAAATTTTGCCCTCAGAAGGGTTGTCAGGTACTGAAACAGGGCTGCCCAGGGAAGTGGTGGAGTCCCCATCTCTGCAGGGAATAAAAGACCTGTTGATGTTGCGCTGAGGAACATGGCTTGGCAGTGGTAGGGCCTGATGATCTTTAAAATGTCTTCCAGCCAAAACAGTTCTACAATTCTATCATTCTGTCACAATTAGATACTTATATGGGAGGAAGTGCTCCAGCCCAGAGATGAGTAGTAGGCCCCTGTCCTTCCTTGGGAAGAAAGTGGGAATTAGGAATTTTTACTGCACTTGTTTTCTTTTGATTTGTATTGCACTTGATTTCTTTTGTGTTCAGTAATCTCTCTTAATTCTGAGTGTTGAGCAGGACTTGTAGAAATTTCCACATCTTTTAAATTTGCAGGTGATTTTTGTCTTGAATTCCTAACAATAGAATGACTTTTTGAGAGCACTGACAAAAAGCTTCCAAGGTGACTAAGTCAATTTTGAAACAGAACTTTGAAAAGAGATGCTTACAGGTATTATTAGAAATCAAAAGATTAAAAGAAAGCCCTGAAAAGAGAAAGTGGGAAAAACAGTGCTCTAAAAAATTAAAGAGGGATGTAGAATAAATTTAAAGCTAAGGATAAAATTGCCTCAGGATGACAAGAAAGCAACAGTGCAAAGAAAATTACAGAACAAACAATCAGGTGAGAAAGATCTTCACTTGCCAGGTCACTGTCAGTGAGATGCTTTCTTGGATTCTTCCACTGTTCTTTACCTAAAAGCTTGTCCTTTCCTCAGGCTCAGATGTGTGCCCTAGAAACTCAGGTAATTTCCTTCAGAAAAGGCTCAGTGTGGCTAGTTCAACAATCAAAGGACTACTGTCAGTGGAGATGAGGGATCACATGCACAGACAGTAGAATTACAATGAAGAGGATCTGAAGGTTAAATTTAACCAGGGTCCAGGCTCAAATCTCAACACCATTGGCATGAGTCAAGTTTTGTTGTGGACTGCAGTTGTGCTGGGAGGAGCCAGAAATGTGCCCTTCTGGCCAAGAAGTCCAATGGTCTCCTGGGTGGCATGAAGAGGAGTGTGGCCAGAAGGCCCAGGGAGGTTGTCCGCCCTCTACTCTGCCCTATTCAAGCAAGAGCTGCAGTACTGTGTCCAGTTCTGGACCCCTCCAGAGAGACAGAGAACTACTGGAGAGTCCAGTGGAGGCTACAAAGATGCTGAGAGTCCTGGAGCATCTCTGTGAGGAAGAAAGGCTGAGAGCCCTGGGGCTGTTGAGCCTGGAGAAGCCCCAGAGGGGGTCTGATCAATGCTCAGCAAGAGCTGAAGAACGTGTGGGGGGCAAGAGGATGGGGCCAGACTCTGCTAAGTGGTGTCCAGGAACAGGACAAGGAGCAAGAGGCAAGGAGGTTGTGGATCCTCCTTCTCTAGAGAGATTCCAAACCCCTCCTGGCCCTTGTGATCCTGGGCAGGCTGCTGTGGGTGCCCTGCTTTATCTGAGTGTTGCGCTTGATGATCTGCAGAAGTCCCTTCCAACCCGTCAAGGTCCAGAGAATAGAGATTAAGAATATCTCTGTTCAGAGGAGCAAGATCTCTTCATATAGATTTCCATGTTGTGAAATTGAGGTGAGACCAGATAGCACCACAAAACTATTTATTAAAGGATAAAGCTGGACAAAACAAGGGGAGAGCGAGATAAAAAGAATGATGGAGAAGAAGAGAAGAAGCAGGGAAAGAAAAGAGCTGGGATCATATTACCCTCCGTCGCAAATAGAGGGGAGAGAGAGACGGGTGTGTGTTCCAGGGATGATCTTCTGTGGAGTCCGTCAGGGTTTCTTCTGGTGGTGGACAGCTCTGACAGTGCTGCTGCTGGTGGTGGTGGTGGTGCAGCTCTTGAGGTCCACACTTGGTAGTCTGGTGGAAGTGCACACTTGGTGGTCTGGTGGAGGTCCACCCTTGGTAGTCTGGTGGAGGAGCACACTTTGGCAGGCATCATTCATATCTTTTTATACAGTCTTTTAGATTGGTGTCCAGGTGCAGCTCCCCAGGGAATCGTCCTGTGTATTCTCGTGCATTGGCAGGGGTCCGGAGGCAGCACTAGGGGAGGGCCTCCGCCCCCTCCCTGCGCTGTACCTGTCCATACCCCTAATACACATAAGCCTTTTCTCTCCAGGATAGCTGACATAAGATGTAGGCATCCTGGGCATTCAGGCTGAGGTCCAGGAGTTTCCAAGGCATTGTCTATTGATTTGCATCCCTGAGCTTTCGGCCAAGCACCTAGTCTGAGCCTGGCAATCTTTATCTTTCTGGATTAGGGAGAGAGGATGCAATATTTATCTTTGTGGATTAGGAGGTAGATGCAATCTTTATCTTTGTTGATGAACAGGAGAGAGGATTTAGACTCTCACACAACCCCAACCATACTNATGTATAAAAATAAATTTACATATATTAAATAGGTATATGATAATATATGTCTGTATGTTTTTATATATATATTTCTTTATACACATAAAGTACTGTGAAGTTGTTGTTTGAAAACGTTAGGCCACTTCTCTTGATTCTGTGAGACAGAGATCCTGAATTAGTTGTCACAAAGTGGTATGGTAACAACATCCACAGCTGCCTCTAAAGCAGGTTCATATTCTAGGGGAATATTTTCCTTAAACATGAGAGCAATTTTAGAGCAAGTAGTATTAAAGGAAAGAAAAAAACAAACAAACTTTAGAGAGTACTTTAGTTAATTATATAATTGTAGTCATCATAATTTAGTATAATCATATTTAGATTTGTTTAGTGCAGTGATTAAAATGTAAATATATCTCTTGAATGTATTTGGTGTAAGATAAGCTCAGCATTTATGAGGGGAAAATGGGATAGAAATAATTGGATTATTTGATAAGAATTTAGTCCTGGAAACTGTCTGTGCATATTCTTTATTATTATTATTATTATTATTAT